>JAHZMQ010000245.1:0-12580 GCA_031772345.1 Himalopsyche anomala | reverse complement strand
TAGGCTATAGCAGGCGACCAAAGACAGGATTCTACGGCAGCCAAAAGGTTTAACACGTGCGTTTATTTCGAGAATTTCATTTTTATGTATCATAAAATGAAATTAGTTCTAAAAACAATTAATTAATTATTTTTATTTTTTATATAATGGTAATCCAAAAACTGGCTAATTGTGGCTTGCTGTGGATCAGTCTGTTAGAGCTAGCTCTACCGATCACGCAGGTCTAGGTTAGATTCCCGGTAAGATCACAGTGAATTATTTAATTCAAAGTTGTGATCGAAGACCGGGTGTTTGTGATTTCAATTCATATTGTTTCCTCTCCTCCCATTCTTGTGATTCTTTAATAACTAGGTGTAGCTTAGTAAGTTAGTGATTCTAAAATATCACTTTTAATGTAGTTGGTATTTTCTTTTCAATGCCAATTGTTGTTTATAGCTGTTCATTTTGTATAAATAACATTGTTAAATTGTATTTCTTATCAGTTGACGATGCTCGTAATGAGCGAAACCGGTCCTGACATATTAAATAAAGTGGAATGAAGTACAAAGGATTATTGTTTTTTTACTAATATAATGCCTTTCCACCAAGTATTGACAGTGAACACCCTAAAAGTGAACTAGATTTAGCAATAGCGATTAGTTAACCACTAGTCCTGTTCTAACCTTATCCTTCTTTCATTACTTTTCACTTTGAAAAAAGTAAGGTTGAGCGACCGAGTAACAAACAGTAGAAAAAAAACCTCTGTTGAGATACCTCCATCATAATGGCCATATGCTCCACATTGGGAGCGGACATGGATAACAGATATATATATATATATATTATTTGTATATTTAAAATTTGATTGTCAACTCACGACAATTATTTTATATAAATTCATCTTTTGTGATTTGAGATAAGACTTCCATGTAGTAAATTCTGAGTTAAATTATGTTATGAAATGTGTTATTTTAAGGCGACCAGATGTTTTATTACTCATTTAATAGCCCAAATAAATAAAGTTATGTAGTAAAGTTTGCAAAGAACACATCACATAATATTTTTCGTCCCTCCCTCTATTTTTAAAAATTCATCCGGTTTGTTTCTTGAAAAGTTTAGTGACCTTTGTTGTATGGTATTCTACACAGTGCTTATTCTCTTCTGTGACAATTTAAAAAGAAAACCGTTTTTTGCAAACGTCTTTATTTTTTTGTGATAACTAGTTTTAATCGCCCAACTGAAAATTATTGTTAGGAAAAGACCAGTCGTTATGTAATCGTTCATAATTGTTTTAAAAACATCAACTTCTTTAAAATATAAATACCAGTTAAGGCAGGTTTTCCATTCATGTCTAGTTTATTATTTGTTTATTGTAACTATTACTAATTTATTGTAAGAACTTCTAATAATTGCACTGAAAATATATCTCACATAGTACGTCGGATGATAATTTTGATAGAAGTCGTAATCCTCCCAAACTTATTAATGACTAAAGAAAAACTTATTTCCATCTCATTAAAAGTGTCATAATTAAAACTAACGTAAACTTTTGATTTTCGATAATCGTTGAACTTGAGTGCCAACTTACTAGAACAGTGACGGGCACTGTGTAATTTGAATGTCATTATTGTGATATTTCTCGGTGACATCCAGAAAAAAATATCTTTTGATATATTTGACGTATCGAAAATTTCATCTTTTATAAAGTTACCTAATTTTATAATAAATTAACTTACCGATATGCTAGCCCTTTTTCAAAAACATACATAACTACCTTGATATTTTCAAAGTTTTTTATCGATGATTTATAAAAAATAAACAGAAGTTTCGGACTGACTGTTGGCTTAAAATCTCATCTTTATTAAATGGTACATTAAGTATTTAATATTTTAAAAGTTGCTTATTACTGAACTAGAAACATCTTTTAAACTTACAACTTTCCAACAAATAATAATGCATTTGTGCATCCACCGAATGCACGTGGAAGTTATTTAATTAGAAAATAATGCAATTGTACCTAATACAGAAAATATTTTGCCGAGTCGACTGCATTTTTTTTACACGATATATTTAATGCGATATTTCTACCCGCCGCGACCGCAGTTTGTAAATTATGAAAGTTTTAAATTGAGTTGTTAATTTTCATTTATAATCCTTTGCAATTGGAACTATAGAGTAAAGTGGTCGCGAAGGAAACATGTTTTATTAAAAATTGTCTATAAAAATACATATTCGACTTCAAAAGTTTTATATTACACATTTACATTAATCATAACATCTCTCAATTTGGATAAAATGAAAAAAGTCATTTTACGATAACTGAATAACTGCGCATCAATTTTGAAAATCGGCAACTAGGGCTTGAATCATTGGACAATTGTATCAATTTACTTAACAACCAAATTTTGGGTTTATAATCATATGCATATATGTAATTAATTTAATCATACTTATGATCCTTAAAACCTAGATGAGATGAAGCCAGAGTTATTAACTAAACGCAACTCCTGTCTTACCTTATTTTAAAAAATCTTTTGAGCCTCTATATCACAGCAGCTTTTATAAAAATTATTTCTGTTAATATTAGAGATTATACAAAAATCTACTTTTTAAAAAACTATTTTTAAAATTTCAATACTTTCTAAAATTCAGTTTAACTCGGTTTTCGAAGTTGCACAAAAAAGGTGAATTCAATTGAAATATCTTAAATTTCTTTTTAAAACTTTTGTATTTATTATTATATCATAGAAACAAAACAAACAAAAAAATGATGAAAACACAAATCACCCACTGATCTCTTACTTTTGTTATGAAATTTCTTGAAATATAAAATACTTTTTCGCCGAGTAATGAAATAAGTTGAATAGTTTTTACGGCATCTATCGTAAGAACTGGGTGTAGCGAGAGCGATTAGGTAACCACTAGTTCTCTCCTAGCCTTATTCCTCCAATCCTACATTCTTTGGAAAAAAGATAGGTTGAGCAACTGAATAACAAGCACTCAGATAAACTCCATTAAAAGTACATATTTTCTGCAATGGGAGCGAACATGATTAAAGAAAAAATGATTTGACTATTGAACAAAATATGACAAGTAATTTTATTTGTAACAATGTCAGTTTCATTAAAAAATAATAACGTTTTTTCATAAATAAATAAATGTGAAATTTATTCTAATATTAATTAGGGTTAAAAATAATTGCACATGTGATTTGGATGGTTTTCACTGATACAAGTGAACTTGATTTTTGATTTTGTTGAAAATATAACAAATAGATATTTAATGTATATTTTGTATCACTTTTAAGGTGTTCACTGTCAATACTTGGTGGAATGGCATTATAATAAAAATAATAAAAGATTTTTAGTACTTTTTCCACATCAAATTTATTCTATCAGGACCGGTTTCGCTCATCGCTAGAATTACCAACTGATAATGTTCAACTGATAATATCAGTTGATAATGCTCGCGATGAGCGAAACCAGTCCTGGTCAAATAAATTTTATCTGGAAAAAGTACTAAAAATCTTTTATTATATTTTGTATATTTAAAATTTGTTATCACAACCATCCGTGCATATAATGTTATACTTTAATTCAAAAATAAAATAATGTAGCCAAACAGAGTTATATGGGCAACTACACTATAAAATCAAATCATCTAACCGAAAGTTCATTTAATTCTAAGCTTATTAATAACCGAGTTACTAAGTTTTAAAAAACCTACTTTTGAATATCTCGTATTTTACCAAAAACCTTTGTAGCTTTTGAAAACCGACAAGCCCTAATAATTGATATGCTTTGAAGTTTTTATACTCCATATTGAAAGTAGACGTGGTTGAAAAAAAACGGACAAAATTTACCCTAGGAATATAGATCCAGGGAATCAATACACGTATTTTTATTCTAATATTATCTAGACACTGAATATTCCCTAGAGCGGTATTAAAAACCGATTTTCTCGGTTCCTTTTTTCTATTTTCTGGTTGTGTTTACTGATTTACAGGAACCTTAGCCACGGGTGGAACCTTTTGTTATTAAATCTTCATATAGACAATATAATATGATAATATGTTTTTTTATATATAGTTTATTTATATATTACCGACATCCAACGTCATCGCGTTTTTTTTAAACCAGAAATAATAGAATCTGCAATGGTTCTATAATGTTTTAAACGTGAAATAAAACTCGTACGTCATAATATTATTTGTAAAAAAAATCCCAAATATCTTTGGTTAAGACAAACGTATTAGTTCTAGAATTTAAAATAATTATTTTTGGTGTAAAACACTGTATTATTATTTATAATACAATATAAATATTATAATTGTTTTGTAGTATCGGTCAAACATTGCTTTAATTTTTAGTTTGTTTAATTATAATATTAAAAAAGAAAATAATAAAGTCTTTATATTGTAGGATAAGAATCAATACTGAATGCAAATGTCAATAATAAAAATATTGTTAATAGTATTAACTTTAGTATTTTCCTTCGTCTACACTTCCAGTAAAAAAATCTCTGTTAATTCTCTTGATAATTTACATATCTTCCTTGTAATAAAAAAAAACTTATTTTCGGACCAGCCCCGAGATCACAAAATTCTAATCCCGGAATCAACATTTTGACTCGGGATTAGATTCCCTAGTTATAACCAAATGAAGTTTTCCTTCGTATGCAATAGAGTTTTTCGACGCCTGTATGTATAATACGACAAACACCAAGTTTTTTTTTTAATTTGAATAGGCAAAGATTTATATAAAACACAAAGTTAAAAATTAATTTAATAAAAAGTGGTAATTTAAAAAAACATTTTTTATGAAAACTGGGCAGATGCATTTGTCCACTATTTTCTAACACACTTAACATGTATTGTATATACTGAGTTAAGATAAATAGATTCGTAATTTTGTTGTAATTTTTTTCAAAATTTAAAATAAGTTACTTTTCGCACCGATACAGAGATTTATAGAAGAAAACTTATGACTCATTTTAAGCCACCTTTGGCAGGCCTAGGACGATATGTAATACAAGTGAAAAGGTAGAATCAAATATATATATCCTACGATATATGTAAAAATATGTAACGATACATTTAGTCTGAAGATAATTTTCAAAGAAAGATAGTTATACAACAAGTGGAATAACGAAGATAATCAATAATTATTTTATGTAAGAAAAAAACCATTTCAAAGGTCTACATTGTTTAGTTTTTTATTGTATTAGCGAATATTGAAAAGTGTAAAAAAAATACTAAATGTACATCGTATGATCATTTTTTATTCCACGTATTACACGAATGTCGTCAAACCTTTTTTTCACTAATCAGTATTTTTTGTCGTGAATAAAAAAACATTTTAATAGCAGCTTCGAGCGTTATATTATCTAATGAAAAACTTTTTAATACGTCGAGATTTCAAGACTGTTTTTTGGTGTGTATAAAAGGAAAAAAATGTGCTCGCTCTGTAAAGGTGATAATATAAATTACTATAGAAATATTCATATAAGAATGTGTGCCTCTTAGACATAATAAAAAGGCTAGAAGCGTTCATCATCGATCACATAATTTTAACCCATTACAAAGACTTTACTTTTTTTTATAGAAGTATTTGTATATTTGCCGTCGACATCGTTAAGTTTGTCTTATTAAACATACCATTAAATACAAATAGTCTGTTGTTTCCAGTAACATTTAATCTATCATTTATTTTGTTTGTTTTTATAAGGCTTAAATTTTCTTGTAGCTTGAATGCAAAGTGAACAATACTAATATATAGTTTATGATATATATTTTGTTTTTCTGATCGTCTTTCTTTCTTTAAATAAAATATTATAAAAAAATCCTGAGCTTCGAGATTTAATGCTTGCGTCGAAGACTTCGTGATGAACTATTTCAGAAGTGGGAGTTTTTCAAATTTTGGTTGGGTCGGCGAGCGCTTTGGAAAATTACGACTCGAAAATTTTTCGTAAACTACATTTATTTCAGGTGCATAATAAAAAAGACCCTTGCATTTTCTTGTCTTTTGCCTATGTTTAAAACGCCAATGTTTGATCTTATATTGCTTTCAGATGCTCTGAGATGTTCAACGTAACATTTTTATGAACTTTCTTCCATATTTACTTAACACGTGTACATTTTTCATTTACGGCCTTTACCGTTATAACTTTGCACAGTTTTCTAATATTTCCTGACTTATTAAACCCTTTTTCTTGGAACTACACAAATATAAGATTATGAAGCTAATTTAAAGTAGAAATCCACAATTTGGTTGGTCCAAATTTGGAATTGAATGTACCTATGTCAGAACCGCAAACAACCTCTCGTGTTGAAAAATAGATTAATATTTCTATATTAATAGAAATGCAATATTCTTGTTTTCTTTATTCCACTTTATTTAAAAGGTCATGACCGGTTTCGCTCACTGCGAGCATTGTCAACTGATTTCTATAAGCAGTGCAGAAACTGAAAAATGTTTAAGGGTTGCGAATAACACAAGTAACAGTAAAATAAACCAACTTTATATCGAGCATGCGTCATATTTAATAATGAGGTGTTTACTGTCAATTCTTGGTGTAAAGTAAGGGCATTACAGTAAGAGACTGAGTGAACCTCTTGTTAAAAGCTTGGCAGCCTATTGCTTTATATAATTTTTTAGATGTTTTCCAGCAGAATAATAACATTTTCCTTTCTTTTTCAGTGATCTCTTCTCAGGCATTCAATGTATTCATTCATACACGCGGAGATGTTTCAAACCTGCTCAGCGTGAACACTTTGACAAACTGTACAGAGGGACTGACAGAGCTGTGCAGAACCTATGCACTCCCGGAGCCTACCAAACCAGATTTCTGCTACACGCTCCATGTCTGAAAGAGCTGAAGCATGACTACGAGAAGTGTGCTGGAGTATACCAGGGAGCTGTTGGACAGCTGTCAGCGAATATCAGCAACGGAGAACAATACGACGAGAAGATGAGAACTGTTTGTTGGTAAGAGTTATTCATTGATATACGTACTATCTAAACTGCGGCTGGACGTTTATTTTTGTGCGGCCTGCAAGAGTTTTTCTGAATTTGTATTCCTTATTTTGTGTCTTTTGACGCATGTATACAGTGGAACCCCCAATTACGCTACCTGGAATTACACGCCGAACAGAAATATTCGCCGCAAATCCCCCAATTGCGCGGTCGTATTCATTGCTGCTGTACACACAGCTGGGTGGCTGACTGTGTTGTGCATACAGTCAAACGAGCGCTATCATAGCAGTCTTAAGTTCCAAGCAGTGCTGTAGAAAAGCAGCAAATTCTGAGCTGGCCGTTGAATCCCTGCCTTTACTAACAAATTGTATGGCGGTTATACGTACATCAACTCTAAATTCCAATTTGTGAGCTTATTTTTCGTTAAATGTAACATGTATGTTTGAAAGATTTCTCGTATGGATATTCTGTGATTCGTTGGTGTTATTAATTTACAATTTACGATACATCGGAAGGGCCATATATGCAAATTAAGTAATGATTGTAAGAAATATAGCGAATGGCAAGATATGCGATGTATGGTAAAAACCAATAAAATTTAACTTTCCACTATTAAGTATCACAATTATATAGAATATAAATTATAAATTACATAAACGACGGTAACAAGCGGAATTCATATAATATTATATAAGATTTTGACGCCTATTGTGATATTATGAAATACATGCTGCGTCTTTTATCATATAATGATGGCAATATACCAAGTAAATGACGATTTAATCAATAACAATATTAAAAAAATAATGAAGTGAATTGTGCTATCCTGGTTTGACTTACTGATTTTTCATTACTGATATGACTTGAGAAATTTTATGGAAAGATTGAGTGACGAACCAGTGTGCACAAATAAATTTCAAAATTAATTTTAATTGATTAAAATCCCAATAATGACGTTGGTTTTTTTTAATGAACTATCCAACCTCATATTCTGTATTGAAATATTGTAAAAAAAATAATTTAAATAAAATGATTTGGCATCTTTGTTTGCTTTTGTTCTCAGAGATTTTTATTAAAAAACCTTAGAAAATGTGATTTTTTCTTATTTAAAAAATGATTTAATTGAAAAGATATATAATTACAATATATATATGTATTTGCTTCAAAATAATAGTAATAAATGGTTTCATAATGACGTGATATTACTTTAAAAATTATGACGCCGGCCCGCTCATCTGAAAAAAGTACCTGTTTTCTACTCAATAGCATGGCTTTGACTATAGGGGGCTTTGGCGCTATGCATTTTACCACCTATAAATTAAATGTGGCATCCCAATGGAAATATCTCAACAGAAGTGTTTCTACGAGAACTACTTGTTACTCAAATACTCAATCTCTGTTTTTCGAAGAGGGGAGTGATATAAGAATAGTGCTAGGACAGAACTAGTTGTTAACTAACCGCTCTTGCTACACCACGCTAATTTTAGGATTGAACTCACATCCATGCCTTCGAACAAAAATCTTTTTCATTTAAAAATGCTGTTCATACTAGGGCTCAAACCCGACTATACATATATTATACCTTCATTGCAGAGTTTATCTACTTGTGATATAATTTAAGATATTGGCTAAAATAGTTTAATTTAACTTGAATTGATTGACAACACTTGTGGAAGTGTACACAATTTTAAACAGAATTTGTTCAAATTACTTATTTTATTTTTTGAAACCTATTATTAGCTCTGACAAGATTATAAGGTATATGTATCTAATGATAATAGAACTTACTGCGAGTCATTCGTGTTGAATTTCTTATGCGGCTCTCTAGCCCAAAGTTTGCCCGCACCTGATCTAAACATGTCAATATAATATATAATTGAATATTATAAAAAATACTTACCTGTCTTAATGTGGCTTGGTTCTACGGCGTAAATGAGTTTGATTCACATGTCGCTTTTATTAATATTATTATTTTAATTTAGTTTAACATCTATATATATAAAACAAAGTCGGGTTATTTACACCACGTATATCTCGAGAATTACTGCATGAATTTCAATGATCTTTGATTTATTAAATTTGTGTTTCCCTAGAATAGCAGAATAAGCATTAAAACATCGGAAAAATATCACGGAAAAGAAATTATAAAGAAAATTAATATCTTCATATAGAACAAGATTTTCGAATTACGAACAGCTTCAAATAATGACATGTTGTTTTATGCTGGGTTCAAGTAGATGACACTAGATGGCACTGTATTTATAAGATTGACTTTTAAATAATTTTAAATTTAGAGTATAATCGATGATATGAAATGAAAACGAAAGAAAATCGAATAATATTGAAATGAGGTTATGTTTATAATTAGGTATGATACATTTTTTGACAACAATATTACGATGTTTGCACGAACGTTTGTATCGAATTGACAATTCAAATTTGATGTTCGATTGTTTCGATTTCATATCTGTCAAATCTATGGTCTAAATATTGACATTACATTTAAATGTGTTTCGTGCATTAGGTGTGATTGTTTGTTTGTTATTTATTCAATGTTCTTAGATTAGTTTTATTTGGAATTAGAAACTGTACTCTTTTCACTTCAATTAATACTATACTATTTATATATAGAACGTCAAAAAAATATTTCGTGATATTTGACAGCAAAAGTACATTGTGAATTATATTACATAACGTTAGTAAGCCATTACTTTATGGTTATTTTTAAATGCATGTGAATAAAGATACTATGCGTAAACTGCAACGTACGTAATTCCTGTGTCCGCTGTCAATACTTGATGGAAAAGCATTCTATATTTAATTAAACGGTTTTTCTCTTATATAATTTCGAATGCGAAATTATTAACAAAGAAAGTTTCAATTGACTATTTTTATGAAGTTCAACGAAAATTGTACAATTTCTTTTTTATGTTTTGTCAACAATTATATCGACTGTGGAAAGGAAGAAGGGCGTAACCCACACATGCGCAAAAAAGTGTTTTGATGATTTTGGGCCATATGCAAATTATGAATTATACAAAAACTTGAAATGCACGGAAACGTCTAAACTGGTGTTTAATTGACAAAATAATCTATATATATAAAACAAAGTGGGATTATTTACACCACGTATATCTCGAGAATTGCTGCACGGATTTCAATGGTCTTTGATTTATTAAATTCCTCTCCGGCTAGAATAGCAGAATAAGCATTAAAACATCGGAACAATATCACGGAAAAGAAATTATAAAGAAAATTAATATTCTCATAGAGTTTTCAAATAATGAACATTTTGTTTTATGCTGGGTTCAGATAGATGACACTAGATGGCACTGACACGATCGACTTTTAAATAATTTTAAATTTAGAGTATGGATTAGAATAAAAAAATCGATGATATGAAATGAAAACGAAGGAAAATCGGATAATATTGAAATGAGGTTATGTTTATAATTATGTATGATACATTTTTTGACAACAATATTACGATGTTTGCACGAACGTTGGTCTACTCTAAGATGCCACGTTATTACACTTCGACGCTACATCGAAGACATTTTAACGTCGAAAGCAAGGCGATGCGGTTCCTGATCACCCGAATGACTACTGATGCTCTTGGTCGCATTTAAGAAATTCTTTCTGAATCTCCAAGTCAGATACGCATGCTGACGACAAACATGCGAGTTACATTTCTAAACGATCCATCTGCCGAAGATTTCTCCAAGCAATTGCTGACTATCATCGGTAACGGCCGTGTTCCTGTTGACGAATCGAACGGATTGATTTCGATTTCGCCGAATTTTTGCAATCTCAACGAAGGACGGCTTCATCAACAAAATGTTCCCAAACATCGAATCACAAAAGTCACACTTGGTTGATTGAACGAGCAATTCTTGCGGCTAAAAAAAAAGATGTGGATCATTTAAACTTCACAATTCAAAATCAAATCGTTGATCTACTGCATTCCTTTAAATCTATCGACTGTGCCACGTGAATTATATCATTTCAATGTAATTTAAATACTTTTCATTTTGAATTTTGCCCATTTATTGAACTTAATTCATGTTGAGTATTCATTCAAACTGAATTTAATTCATGCAATAAATTAACACAACATTTATTGATCCTGAGGCGGTACGAAGTTCGTCGGGCCAGCTAGTATTATATAATCCATTAAGATCAATCTAAACATATGTAGATAATACCGTTTAGTTTTTAATATAAGTTTCTACTAGTTTCCAATTTTATACTCAGATGTATTACGATAAAATAAGATTTAAATTTGCAATGCTTTCTCAGAGCTATTTTTTGAAGTCCTGCCTCATGCGAGCCCAATAGGCCACGCTCACCTGATCTCAACCAAATCCAACATCGGGGAATTCGACAGATTTGCAACATCATATGGGGTACGGGTTATTCTTGATTCCTCTTTAGATTCAAAGTGTGGCAGATTAAACTCTTTAGCGGATTCACATTTTATTTTTTATTTCTATTATCAGCTTATTTTGACCGCAATAGTGCATGGTTGTAAGATAGGTTCCTTGCAGCTCTGTATTGAACTAATAATGATACGAGTAAATTTGTTTTGTTTCTTGATTGTCATTCGTTATAGAAGGCGGGACAGTATTGGTGGTGGGACAATCAACAATCAATTTGTTTCAATGGTTTCTACTTATGTTACCAATATAGTATATTTTCGTTTTTATTTTTAACGTTGTCATTTCTTTACAATTTTACACTCGTAAATATAAAACTGAATAAGTAAACTAACTACAAATTATATCACCATTATATAATACCACACATACTAACGGCGATTTATAAAAATACAAAAAAAAACTGTAAAGCTAGGCCAAAGTTACCCGCGTTGGCGGTAATGAAAAACCTTTTTTTTACAAACGGAAAAGATATCACTCACAAACGTGAAAAAGGCAGCAACCAACCACTACCGAAGATCCAATTTGGATCGTAATAATAATTATTTTTTCTCTGATAAACCTGGATTGTTACAAATACTAAAATATACTTTGTTTTCGAAGCAATGGTACGTGTAAAAACTTCAGGAGATTTGTATTAAATAAACCTGATTTATTAACCATCCATCTACTTGGAATTAATGTTTTTAGTGAATTTTTTTACAGGTAACAATATACTATTCTAAAATCAAGAAGCAGACACTTAGTAGCGAGACCTTTGCGAAGTACGATTACTCATGATGTCTGGAGGGATTTCCACCATAAGCATCAGATGTTTCTCTGTGCCAACAACTGAGCTACAAAGGCACATAAGTCTTTGCGCTGAAAAAATATTACAAAACAAAGTTAAAGGAAACTAATGGATAACTTGGTCCAAACAGAAAAATACGACGCGAACATGATATATTATTTCAACGTATTTTAGTCTTAGATTTACTAACCCTAAAATGCCTTTTTCCTCTTATTATTTGGCTTGGTACGCTTCTTTTTAATTCATTGTGACTCCTATATTCAAGTCATCAATAATTACATTGCTGAATCATGACTTGTGTCACTTTAGGAGTGAAATTCTGTTTGTTGAAGTTCATTTTAATATACAATAACTTTGATTATTCCACGTATTGTGCTACAAACTGTACACGTGTTTCGCCT
>JAHZMQ010000244.1:0-12608 GCA_031772345.1 Himalopsyche anomala | reverse complement strand
AATGGGAGTGGACTTGGATAAAAAAAAACTTGATTTTTAATTTTATGCCATGAATCGATAGCTAACTCTAAAATTTCTTAAGCATTGTTTTCCTATAAAATATCTGATTTTGAATTCGCAAGAAGACTCAAGAAAACGGTAAAAGCATGTAACTTTTCGCAGATTTAGGAATTAAATTTTGTCATTGATTAATCAGAGCTATTAATTGATGTTAAAAAAAGTCATTTGCATTTGAAGTCATCGGCCAATAGCTTCATTATATGTATATGAATTCACGTAGATTCTATTGAAAGTATTCAGTAAACGTAGCACAAAATATGCAGCTAATGGTGAACTTTTTTCGTCATTTATCTTTGTACTGTCTTGTCTGAAAGGGAAGAACATAACCATTCATTACAACTACAATATTATTTAATAGCACAGATCATTTATAATTCAATGTTAGAACAATAATGCAAACAGTGAATGATAAGCGACATTTTATAGAAGACTTAATGAAGATATCATCAAATTCAACAATAAATAACAATTGTAAATTAATATGGGCTTCGACTAAAATTACAGTTTATATTTTATTGAAAAACATATTTATTTTCCGTTAGTGTGTTTTTAACAGATGACGAAAATATAGTTCACATACTGTGCTGCTATTTTTTTTTTAAATATTTTTAGACTTATACCGTTTTTATCTTTAAAATTCATTCATAATTTGTGGCAAACAATGTAATTTATTTCACTTTTAAGGTGTTCATTGACAATTTTATTATTGGTGGAAAGGTTTTATGTAAAAAACAACTTTTTATATATAATTAAGTTCTTTTGCTGTTTAATTTGTTTTAAGAAACTACTCTTATATGTACACTGTTATATTTATATTTTTATGGTATTTTGGCGTCACATTTTCTACAACTCTTCCTTATAGAGTGTCCAAATACTCGTCCAAATGCATTGCCCGGGTCTCGGGTATTTTTTCATAAACTAACCAAGTACCCAATTTGATTCCGGGTAATTTTTGTCAACTGACATACTGGACCCAGAGCTATAAATAATAATAAACAAGTATATGTATATTATTTTATCTCAATAATATTTAATAACAATAGTGGTTTAATTACTGATAAATACAAAACGTTTAGAATAAAAAAATAGGTGATAAATAAGTTATTTCTAATGTTTTATTCAATCGAAATATTCTTGTGCACACATTAACACAAATTAACAAATAATAATGATATTGATATAAAAAAAGAACATTCATATTTTACTACATAATAATGTTACAATCATAAGATGTAATATAATGTTACAATGTCAAATGATGTATTTAATGGGCTACTTTTTATTAAAATGAATGTTTCAAAAGTATCAATGCATTCAGTATTTGATATTTCATATATCTTTAAATTGTTAGCAACGAAAAATATGCGTTCACTCTTCGTTGAGGTACATATGTATATTGAATTAGAGCTTAGAATTGAAAAGTTTATTTGGCATTAAACTTTGCTTATCAGTAGTTTGCAGATTCACTTAATCTCCGATATATTTGAAATAAAAGTATATTTTGTGGATTTTGTATCGTAAAAATATATTTTTTTAACAAGAGGAAATCATTTCAATTTAAATAACCCGTTATAAATTTTCCGGCATTCGGTTGTTTTAAAAATGTGCGGTACTCGTTATCTGGTTTTCGATTCTACTTGGCTTGGAACCCTACTACTCTCTTTGCAGTGAAACATTGTGGCCTTTTCTCCATTAGAATTTGACGTCACATACCGGTGACACTTTATATAATTGTTTCCCGTCATACAATGTTTAATTGTCTATGCAGATTTTTAATACGGCCTATTTTAATTTTTTTATTTTAAATTATTCATAACTGTTAACTGCAATAATGCATACTTCAATAACTACATACCGAATACGCTCACAACATGTAAAAGAAAGAAAACACGTGTAATTTCAAATTCACCTGTGCCCGTAATTATTGTCTTTCCGCTATCTGAGCAATTCATTTAGTAGCCGACATAAATATTTTGTGCCTGGCATTTAAATTTACATAACATATTATGATTATAAATAATTATGTTAGTCACGTAAGGTTTGTGAAAATTGTCGCAATGTTTTGGTATGGTATTTATTCAAGATGTGTGCTTGAAATACAAAACTGGACAACTACTAGTGAAGTGATATCAAAATTTTCATACTTACATTATTATTGGAAATATATAAAAAAGATAATTTAAAACGTTCTAATTTTCCAAATGACGTGATCCATTCAACATCTAGGATGTTATGTGTTATACATAATCGTATAAACTAGAGCTTTCATCCCATTTGATTTGTCAGTGTAATAATCAAACCCCATATTTTATACATTTATATATAATTAAATCGATTGGTTTGAAAGTTCAAGAATTTCTATGGTGTTTTTAACTTATCCCATCATTCTTATTCCAACCTAAAAATGGAATATAATAAGGCTCGTATTTTTCTTTTTATTTTATTGATTTGGCATTTACTTGGTAAAAAAAAAAAAAAAAAAACTCCATTTTAAAAGGGTAAAATATAAAGGAATTTCAGTTTCAAGCCGTTCATTTATAAAGTTAAAGGTTGATAGCTAAATCGGCCTACGGCCATCTATCCTAATCGTCGAAACAAAGTTCTGAATCGATGGCGAAGGCCGAAATAGCAATCAACCTATAACCATAAAAATAACTGTAGAACTGAAATACCTTGATATTTTTACCCTATTCGTATTTTTCTGGTCAGAATATATCGGTCAGAATAAATAGTCATAATTTAAATGAAATTGAAAAAAAACCTAACCTAACCTAACCTACTAACCAAAAATCTTATTAAATATTCTGACCGTTCATATTTTTATTCTGACCAAAAATTGAATCAAATTCTGACCATTTAATTTGTTTCCATATAATTAGACTAAATAATTATTAGCCCTTAAATGAACTTCTTGATTGGTAGCATAATTATTAAACCACAAGTTACGCATTGTGTACGACAACATCAGCATTAATATTTTTCAAATTAACTTCATTATCATCCTCAGAGCAATTACTTAGAAAGTAAGCCTTATTTAAAGTAAGGGACAATACATATCATTACAATTTCACTGAAGGTGCTTGATGGAAATTTAAACGTTAATGCCGAGAGCGAAACCGGGTCTGTTCCGACCAAGATTTTGGTGGGAACGTACATGATGAAAAAAAAATCTAATTTTGACAATACATAACATTATACAGTTAATGCATGTTTTAAATATTGTTTTTTTCTTGGCTTTAGCCATTGTCAGAACTATTTTATTAACTCAAATTAACTTACTTATATATTATACTGGCTAAGGAATCGATACACAATACGTCTACGCGATATTCAGCATCCCAAATTATAATGAAAATTACAATATTAAATGTAATAACATTTGGTTTCCCCCCCCCCCCATTATGATTTTCCTGATTATGAGAAATGTATGATTACTAAGTACTTCAAAGCAAATTATTTAAACGATTGTGCATAATTCATTAGATCTTGTAACGGTCTGAATAATGTGATGGAATAAAATTTGGTGTTTTCGATAAGAAAATGAGTTTATTTTTTAAGATATTTTGATTAAAAGAAACAATATATTATAAACAACGGTTCTTTACCCAAAATGGTTTAATATACATGATGTCCAGCCGTACTAAAGAAAATTTTATTAACGAAAGCGCTTTATAGGGAGAAAAGTTAACAGATATCTTTTTGCATAATTAAACACGATAAATAACTTTATTTCTTAGATGAAAAGTATATTTCCCGATCATAATTTTTATACATCGAAATGCAATGTATCTGTACTAATTAAATACAATCTGTTTTTATTAAAGCTTGCAAAAATCGATATTGGATGTCTTGAGGAAAATGCATTTCATTTTATACTCAAGCAAAACATTCTATTATACAATGTTTGGTATCACGTGTATTGTAATTTTGCAGCGAGCTTTTTTTCTTATATCATGCTCCAACACTTGGGTGCACTCAATAAACTTTAACGCTCGGTTATTATTGAAACCTATTCAACAATTTATACTACCTCATGTACTTTAGAGACAATATTTTAAGTCAATTTTAGTACGGAACTAAAAATTTAAATTCATAAAATTAATTTCTCCGTTATCTTTTATGCTTTACAAAAAATTGATCAAAAATATCTATTGCAATTCAATGCAAAAAAAAAAAAACGCAACATTAGTTTGTGTTTCTTATGCTATAAATTAATATCTAGAGTGCATAGTGCAAACTTGAAAAGAAAACTTCTTCCAAAAAAAGCAATTTACTTACTGAAAGACAATGGAACCTCAAAAAATAAATGTATTACGTGAGAATACGTGAATGGAATGAAGATTAAAAAAACAAAATATAGAACACACTGATTGTTTTTATTAATAGCTATCAAACTATTACTTCTTCCTCATGTTCAAATCATAGTAGTAATTATTTGGCTATTTTAGTTTTGTAATGCCGCTGTAAACGATTATCCTCCTTCCGTTTTGATATAAATCAATTATATGCTAATTAATTTAAAACATTTGCTATTCATTATTCCCATGCAACGCTATATAAATTATAAAAACATGCGCAAAAGCCATACTGCAAATACATTGAGTAAGAAATATAATGACGACCGACATTGTTGTATTTGTTAATGACACTAACTAATACTCGTAACAATAACAATCCGTTACGGATTTATTTTTCATGTAACGTTTATAAAAATTTCATTCGTATATATCCGTCCCTCCGCTATGTGCTAATAAATCACATCCGATCTGTTGCTAGAACCTTAAAGAACCACGTGAAAAAATAATTTTAAACACTTACCGCCCTTGATGGACGGTTAAAAACCCAGACGTATATTGTTAAAAAACATGATTTGTACATTTTTCTAAAGGGGCCACCAAAATCTATCGGAAATATTTTTTAAGCACCGTAGGTGAAGTGAATATAAGAGGATAGTCTACATCTCACTGAGATCTATTTTGTCATCTGGAAATGTAAAATGGTATTATTCATTTGCAAATTACCATTAAATGATTAAAATAAAATTATTTTCCGAGGATAGCATTTAAAAATCAATTAGCAAAGTTATTAATCAACCAAACGTGTATATTAATTTTACAGTAAAAAAACATTGTTTAAGTGTAAATCATTGGTTGAACATGTACTGTATTAAAAAGTTAAAACACTTTTATATTAATCTTTGACCGTTATCAAATTTAAATCAAGAACCGTTTCCATTATACTGATCGTTATACAATAAAAAAGGTCCTTAACAGCTAAACTGAATTATAAGGTAACCAACGAAATGTAAATCTGTCAGCTCTATTAGAATAAGTGAATTCAAAATAAATAAATGATACAATATACCGCCAATTACGCTAGCAAAAGTTTTTTAAAATACGTCATCAAAAAAACGCGCCAAAAGGCGCAAGAAAATAGAATAAATTATCAGGACAGCAAGTCACTCCAGACAAGTTTTTAATCTTGTGCGTGTGTAGACGTATATAAAAGAAATTAGAAGATACTAGTTTATATGACTTTGTTCTGCTCATCACATAACGTGTCGCGTGACGGGTCAGATCGCCCGTTACTCGTCCCGCCGCGCGTGACGATAACGCTCCCTGTAAGAAAGACACTGCACCTCGTATATGCCAAATAATAAAGTATTAATAAGACAACTATAATTCCTTTTTACAATGTATGTATGACAAGAATCAAACAAATTACTATCGCATGCCTTCAAAACAACAAAAGTGTATGGAATATGGATCGCTGCACAGATTACGGTAAAATTCGAACTACTCAAATGAGTTATGTTGCAACACCGGACTAATTATACACATAATTGTATTTCAATAAAAACAGTATAACAAAAAATTACGACTACTACAATATTTTTATTGAAATATCGTCATTTTATTTTACCATGTCTGCTCCCAATGTCGATCATACGACAACTAATGGAGTTAATCTCTATGTTCACGAAAACTGCATGTTACTCGTTGCTCAAACTCTTTTAGAAGAAGTAGGACAGAGAGATAGAACTAGTATAGGACAATTGGTTCAGCTAATCGCGTTCTTACGTCTTGTTTTTCACGATAAGATGGATTATTGGGGGGGGGGTTTTTAAATCTATCACATTCATCCCATGCTTTCGATCAGAAATCCATAAAACTGTCATACTGGGATTCGAGCACGTGACTTCCGTATTCTTTAGTCAACAACAGTGATACACGACCACGCACGCCGGTGAAAAAAAATATACATAATCATAAATGCTATATTCCTAAATTATCCTTACTGTTTGTAAATAAAAATAAAAATCCACAGTTTAAAAAGGGTCATCAGTTCTAAACCTATCAATATTGATACAACCTTGAACAGTTCATTAAAATATGAGATGATTTCCACTATCAAAATTAGGTTTTAAGCTTAAATTTTAAACACCAAGTTTCAAACAAATTATCAAAAGGTAAAAAAATCAAAGTATTTATAACAGATAAGATCAAGGATTGAGTTATAAATTTAATTAAATAACAACAACCGAAAATGATAATAATCATGTTGTAGTAATGTTTCTGGATAATATCCGCAATTCAACCCACAAATCATCAAAAAATATACCTATATGCAAAAATTGAACTTGGTATAAAGATTTTTTAATCCAATCCGCCTTCTTTTATGTGGAACATATGCCCTTTACGAATGTATCTCAACAGGATTAGAATAGAGCAAAACAAACTAGGTTGTCTTATGCTTTTACTACATCCCGTTATTATGATTGTAATGATGGGGGGGAGATATTAGACACACAAACATCCATGCTTTCCTACAAAAATGGATGACAGAACACTGCTGTTCGTACTGTAAATTCAACCCGTGAGGTCCGGCATTGAAGCCAGCGACGATGACCAACTGTGCCATAGACCCGAGTAAATTCCGAGTATAATAAGAATCAATAGCTTTCTCAAAGTATCAATCACTCAAACTGCCTAAAACAGTTACCAAGCGCTAACTTTCGGTTTAATTATTTCCCCAGCAAAATTGTACCAATTAGATACAGGAATCTTTTTTCGAGAGACGCGCAGCAACACAACAAAAGATCACACTCCAAAAATCAAATGTTAAGAGAGATACAATTTCCGTCTCATAAATTGAATAATGAGTTATAATATGAAGAGAGGGGCGCATCCGTGAACATGGCCTACTTTATGATAAATATATAATTTTTATGGTTTATAAAGTGGGGCAAATAAAAAATGAAATAAACGTGTTTGCTCATAATGGACACGGTCGAGTTGATCAAATTAACCTGCACACTTGCATCAGTACTTTGCAGTAGTATCATCTATGCAAATACATACCTGCTAATAAGTAGTTTGCATTTTTTAATGAGTGGGTTAATTTGTTAGTTACACTACAAATACCGTTAATAGCGACTGAAAATACTCCCTTTACGACATCAAAATTAATGATTAATATATACACGGAGAAACACAGACTCACAGTTTACAATAAATCTATCAGTTAAAGTTTTAATTAGTAAGAAATGCGCGACATAGTTTGTAAACTAAGATGTACGTACAGTTTAAAATACCATCCATGTAATCGGTAACGCCATTATTTTCCACCCGTTTACGCCTCAGAATCGGTGTAATGTGTATGCTATTTGTCAGTGCATGTATGATAGTCCACAATTGTTTCAATGCAATCATTCTTATTCGAATTGAAAAGCTTACTGATGATAGTAATCCCATGAGAGTATGCTTATAATAATCTAATGTACTCGAGAATTGGAGCGAAAAGATTTGTATCACATGTTGTGTGTCTAATATATATTAGACCAAAAAAGCAATTCTCAAGACACACACAATAGTTCAATCAGCGATGTTGGTTCTAAATACGTTAACAGGGAGGGAGGGGGGATTCACTATAATCTGGCAAAGTGACTCTCTCGGGTGTTCTGTGAGAAGGAGTGCAATGTTTATATCACGTCCTATGCAATTATATGCAATAAAAACCTTTCCAAATAAGTAGCAATCGCTTGTTACAATAATACACGTATAAAATATGTAATAATATGGGAATTTACAGAATAAGCATTATCAATCTAAATGGCTATAAAATATGTACTCACTATAGATTAGCTGAAGCGTTAACGTAGATAATATAGAACAGTCAGAGAATTTCAGTTGTATCTTAAATTGATCTTGATGAATATCTGTTTTCTCACTAAATTTAAAACAAGGCTTCGCACGAGCCCCAACTCCAGACGCACCAACCAGTCCCATAGCTCCTAGTAGATTCTAATGCTTTTATACAAATTATGATACAAATGTGTGATATTGACTTGACATTTACATTAGATATAACTCCAGTTGTATCGAACAGGGGAAAACTTTAGAATATAAATACGTTGCTGTATATGACCCTTATAGATTCCTTGTATTAATCTCAATGTCTTGTCACCACAGTAGTCTACCTCGAAAAAATATATTAAAAGTATTTTTAGTTACTGGTTTAATTTGTATTTTGCCTAAAAAAGATGAGTGATGTTTCGTTAAACTAGTCCAGACTACAATAGAAACAAAAAACGTCAGGCTGACACTGGTGAAATAAAATTAAAGCGTGAATAAAGAACTGTCATTCTTCTTTTACTCTGGCGGCTATATGCCCGAGTAAACACTTTGGCTGTACGTCACATGCAGTTCTCCTTCAACAGTTGGCTTGACATGTGGATACCGTCAACCATACCAGCGAAGAGCCGTGGTCACCTCCACGCATACGGGGGGGGGGGGGGGGACTCTATCCTACGAGTGGTAGATGCAAACCTCATAACGTAATTGAAAATTACATGCGTGAATTATATGTATGTGTCCGGAATTAGCAGGCACAGGCGTTAGATTATAATACTAATCTGACAATCAACTAAATTTCGACCCCGTGAAAGAGACACCATGGTTGTAGCCGACTTTCACCAGATGTCATCGTATCCCCCCGCCAGACTGGATCTGAAAATCAGAGTGCAAAAACAACCCTGGGCCCAAAGCAAGTCTCCTTAACAATCACTCACATGAAAATAAGTATTCCATGCTCGCCCTTAAGGAAATTGAGTTGTTTTCATCATTTTCTTCTAATATATAAAAAACTTTATATGTGAAAATGGGCTCCATCTAATAGTTACTTTGGTTTAATAGAATACATATCTTAATAATTACTATTTGACTATATTATTATAATATACGATACCTATTAATATTAAGGTATACATCTAGTTTTGTTAATGATATTATTTATGTATTATTCGCCCGCTTTGGTCTAGTTGGTAAGAGCTGGCTCTACCGATCAGGTGGAGGGTTCGATTCCGGTAAGGTCAAGGTCAATTGAATTTTTCAATTTTAATTGTGAATCTAAGACATGGGTGTTTGTGAAGTCAATCTTGAGTTAATCTCATGTGACTTTCAAAAATTCTCGATCGAGTATACTCGTATGATCTTTCAACTTGAAAAATATTTGACGCATTGGCGTAAGCAGTAATGTCAAATATTCATTTATATTAAAAAAAAAAAAAAATATGCATTTATAAAATTTAATGACTTCCATCTGGGACAATTTCTGAATCCGCCACTGGTGCTACACAATACGGAATGCAAGACTTAGTAAAAGTCATATATTGACCAGATTTATCTTTATCAAAACCAGCCGTATGATGATACAATTTTTTTTATTTTTAAATAAGCTCTCGCAAAAAGAGGTTAAAAAAAAACGGTAACGCCACCGTAAATTGATTCAACAATCAAAAAAATACACTGGCATAATATAAAACGAGAGTTAACCCAAATTATTGTAAAAATGATCAACGTAAAGTTCCGATCCCCAATATCGACTACCTGTCCGATAATTCGATACCCGCTAGCTGATTTATAAAATTAATCAATATCAACAGCAAAAATCCGTTAACGCTATCTATCGTGTTTAATGAACACACGTAACGATGTGAATTGATTATAAAACAACAAAGAATTTATAAACCGCACTCACTATTTCAGCGATTTATTTATCTCCTCAACTTTATTACAATCATCATTATCAAGAAAGCAGTGCTTTTAATTAGCGGTTTGAAAAAATTAGACACTATAATTATAACCAGCTTCTGTAACATTGTGCTTGATGGAACAGTAAAACCGAAACCACACAGAGTTTTTTTTACTTAACGCTTAATCTCACTAGATTTTCAATGTTAAGATAATTGATTGTGTATTTAACGCAAACTAAACAATGAATAGGTTTCGCTCTATTGAGAAACTTTCTTATCAATTCCGTAATTTAGCGGCAACATACGCTAGCAACGAGTGAAGAAACCTATGTTTATAAATAATTTTATTACGAGGTTCGTCAAAATCCTTGCTTTGATTATAATTTGTTCATTGATGCATAATAAATAATGACGTAACTACATAGAAACCTTTCTATTGCTATGCAACATGCTAACAATCTTGTTGTATACAGTGAATATTTTGTAGAATATTATTAAGTGAATTACTTTTTAGAAAAACGGTATTTTTTATTCATTCCGCACACAATGAAAGCATATGGCCCCTTATGGAGGTCTCTCAGCAGGAACTTTTGTACGAGAAACGTTTTTTCGCTTACCTCACTTTTTTCCAAAAGAATAGTAGGATAAAAGATAGGAAGCTAGGAAATGACTAGTGTTTAACTAATCGCTCTCGCTACGGCCCAGTTATTGATGATCGAAAAAAAATCTGTTCGTACTGAACTCGCACCCGTGAGATCCAGCACCCCTAAACCCTGCGCCATATGACCCTACATATAAGACGAATAAATAAACTTGAAAACCCCAGTGTAGTATGTAAGCTAAAATTTATAATGATTACAACAATGGCGTTAACTATCGAAATTCTCTTAATATGGCAAAGGATTTTTTTGGTAAATAGGCACAAAAAACGTTGGAGCAAAGAATTAATATGCAACCTGGACCGACTGCTGGGATAAATTCAAAAAATATCAAAAGTTACACTCCTTACCTACAATGTGATATCATGAAAACCAATGACGCAAAGTTATACATGCCAAATGAATCTTACCGAACATATAAGAAAATCTTCCGAGATATCCCATTTTTTTTTGCGAGTCTACAATAAAATTATCACAAAGCAATTTTGCAAAATAACGTTTTGTGTCAGGAAGTTGATCGTTAAAAAAATTAAAGATGATTATCCATCCACTAAATGAGTTTTTTGGCCGTGTGCTGGTGTGTTTTAACAATTTAAATTACTACAACTCTTTTAATGGCAGTACCATGTGTCTACAATTAATAATTTGTCAGGCACAATAATATCTGAATACATTTATTATGATTTTATTATTTTGATAGTGTATTACATTTTTATATTCATCAGATTTTCGGAACAATAGACCCTGCGATCTTAATGATTTTTAAAAATATTTACTATTAAAGTGTGAAAAAAACTTTTGGAACGTTAATTAATCTTTTAAGATTCCAAAGTATATTGAATGGTAATCGAAATTAAATTACGCTTGTTTGGAGCAATCAAACATATATACGTTTACGGATATCCATTTAAATCGAATTTTAATAAAACAATATTAATACATTTTTATCATCTTTTATCCATCTGTCGTATAAATAATGTCTAATAAATATATGATTAATTAAAAGAAACAAAAACTTAAACTTCCGTCTTTCTTCAAAATCGTCATAACCTCCAAGTAAATCATTATTGGTTTTTATTATAAAACAAATAATTACTCAAGAGAGAGATTTGTTTAGTTTAATCATGTTCGTTCCCAATTGGATAAAATTGCCCATTTAATGAAGAATCGTCGTTTAGATGTTTTTTATACGAAAACTGTACCTATACGTTATTTGATCTCTTAAGGAAACTCCTAAGACAAAAACGTACCTTCTTTTAAAAACGATTTAAAAAATATACTTTATCCATTATACAAAACTGCGACCCACGAGATCCCCATTATGGATTTTTTGACATATCCCATGCTTTTGTTGAGTTTCAATTGCCTTAAAACTTAAACAATTTAAGAGTTCCGTTACCAAACAGAGTTAAGAGCTTTACTTATTAAATCATTAAAATGCGTACAAACGCACACAATTTTTCAGTCCTTCCACCTTGTAGATTAGTATATCTTTAAAATTAATGGAGCTATAAGTCCCCAAGGGCGTATTAACGTCAAAGTTTTTTCGATTACAATCATCGCTGATGTTTTGGTTATTTGTATTTCCTTTGCCAAATCGCTGCCGACGTAAAAGCGTGATCCGTTGCAGAAGTGAGCCTTCTCAGTAAGAACCCAGTTCGCGTGACCCCCCCATCATATGCAAAGTAATTAAATATTCCTTTCCATATACACCAAAAAATACGCTAGGAAATAAATTAAAGTGCCATTTCATATATCAGCACGCTTGTGACCGAACGAGCTTTTTCGTGAAACAAATGCGTGTTGAAATGTTCAGATGGTAAAAGTTTAATATCATTTCTATTGTTTCTCTCAAG
>JAHZMQ010000243.1:0-12608 GCA_031772345.1 Himalopsyche anomala | reverse complement strand
AAAAAACAACTAGCTGTAAGCCCGTTGACCTCAACGGAGAGATTTTTGTTGCATTTTTAAGTAGTCAGAAAAGTAACTGGCGTGAAAAATAAATTACTAACCTATTTATTGAATAATCCAGAAATTCTGATAGTAAAAGAAATATCTCGGGGCGTATATCGACAGCCCTGCCCTGCAGTATTTAAATTGTAAATTATTTATTTTTGGAATAATGTTCTAGTTTGCTAACAACTATTTTTCGTAATAGCAGAAATTTTGTAAATTATTAAATTTTTGGAATAATGTTTATGTTTGCTAACAACCATTTTTCTTAGAAGCAGAAATTTCGTTAATTATTTTATTTTTGGTATAATTTTTAAGTTTGCTAACAATTATTTTTCATAGTAGCAAAAATAGTCCTTGTAAATTACTTAATTTTTGGAATAATGTTTAAGTTTGCTAACAATTATTTTTTCTATTAGCAGAAATAGACCTCGTAAATTATTTAATTTTTGGAATAATGTTTAAATTTGCTAACAACCATTTTTCATAGTAGCAAAAATAGTCCTTGTAAATTACTTAATTTTTGGAATAATGTTTAAGTTTGCTAACAATTATTTTTCCTATTAGCAGAAATAGACCTCGTAAATTATTTAATATTTGGAATAATGTTTAAGTTTGCTAACAACCATTTTTCTTAGAAGCAGAAATTTCGTTAGTTATTTTGTTTTTGGTATAATTTTTAAGTTTGCTAACAATTATTTTTCATAGTAGCAAAAATAGTCCTTGTAAATTACTTAATTTTTGGAATAATGTTTAAGTTTGCTAACAATTATTTTTTCTATTAGCAGAAATAGACCTCGTAAATTATTTAATTTTTGGAATAATGTTTAAATTTGCTAACAACCATTTTTCATAGTAGCAAAAATAGTCCTTGTAAATTATTTAATTTTTGGAATAATGTTTATGTTTGCTAACAACCATTTTTCTTAGAAGCAGAAATTTCGTTAATTATTTTATTTTTGGTATAATTTTTAAGTTTGCTAACAATTATTTTTCATAGTAGAAAAAATAGTCCTTGTAAATTACTTAATTTTTGGAATAATGTTTAAGTTTGCTAACAATTATTTTTCCTATTAGCAGAAATAGACCTCGTAAATTATTTAATTTTTGGAATTATGTTTAAGTTTGCTAACAACCATTTTTCTTAGAAGCAGAAATTTCGTTAATTATTTTATTTTTGGTATAATTTTTAAGTTTGCTAACAATTATTTTTCATAGTAGCAAAAATAGTCCTTGTAAATTACTTAATTTTTGGAATAATGTTTAAGTTTGCTAACAATTATTTTTCCTATTAGCAGAAATAGACCTCGTAAATTATTTAATATTTGGAATAATGTTTAAGTTTGCTAACAACCATTTTTCTTAGAAGCAGAAATTTCGTTAATTATTTTATTTTTGGTATAATTTTTAAGTTTGCTAACAATTATTTTTCATAGTAGCAAAAATAGTCCTTGTAAATTACTTAATTTTTGGAATAATGTTTAAGTTTGCTAACAATTATTTTTCCTATTAGCAGAAATAGACCTCGTAAATTATTTAATTTTTGGAATAATGTTTAAGTTTGCTAACAACCATTTTTCATAGTAGCAAAAATAGTCCTTGTAAATTACTTAATTTTTTGAACAATGTTTAAGTTTGCTAACAACCATTTTTCTTAGAAGCAGAAATTTCGTAAATTATTTTATTTTTGGTATAATTTTTAAGTTTGCTAACAATTATTTTTCATAGTAGCAAAAATAGTCCTTGTAAATTACTTAATTTTTGGAATAATGTTTAAGTTTGCTAACAATTATTTTTCCTATTAGCAGAAATAGACCTCGTAAATTATTTAATTTTTGGAATTATGTTTAAGTTTGCTAACAACCATTTTTCTTAGAAGCAGAAATTTCGTTAATTATTTTATTTTTGGTATAATTTTTAAGTTTGCTAACAATTATTTTTCATAGTAGCAAAAATAGTCCTTGTAAATTACTTAATTTTTGGAATAATGTTTAAGTTTGCTAACAATTATTTTTCCTATTAGCAGAAATAGACCTCGTAAATTATTTAATATTTGGAATAATGTTTAAGTTTGCTAACAACCATTTTTCTTAGAAGCAGAAATTTCGTTAGTTATTTTGTTTTTGGTATAATTTTTAAGTTTGCTAACAATTATTTTTCATAGTAGCAAAAATAGTCCTTGTAAATTACTTAATTTTTGGAATAATGTTTAAGTTTGCTAACAATTATTTTTCCTATTAGCAGAAATAGACCTCGTAAATTATTTAATTTTTGGAATAATGTTTAAGTTTGCTAACAACCATTTTTCTTAGAAGCAGAAATTTCGTTAATTATTTTATTTTTGGTATAATTTTTAAGTTTGCTAACAATTATTTTTCATAGTAGCAAAAATAGTCCTTGTAAATTACTTAATTTTTGGAATAATGTTTAAGTTTGCTAACAATTATTTTTCCTATTAGCAGAAATAGACCTCGTAAATTATTTAATATTTGGAATAATGTTTAAGTTTGCTAACAACCATTTTTCTTAGAAGCAGAAATTTCGTTAATTATTTTGTTTTTGGTATAATTTTTAAGTTTGCTAACAATTATTTTTCATAGTAGCAAAAATAGTCCTTGTAAATTATTTAATTTTTGGAATAATGTTTATGTTTGCTAACAACCATTTTTCTTAGAAGCAGAAATTTCGTTAATTATTTTATTTTTGGTATAATTTTTAAGTTTGCTAACAATTATTTTTCATAGTAGCAAAAATAGTCCTTGTAAATTACTTAATTTTTGGAATAATGTTTAAGTTTGCTAACAATTATTTTTTCTATTAGCAGAAATAGACCTCGTAAATTATTTAATTTTTGGAATAATGTTTAAATTTGCTAACAACCATTTTTCATAGTAGCAAAAATAGTCCTTGTAAATTACTTAATTTTTGGAACAATGTTTAAGTTTGCTAACAACCATTTTTCTTAGAAGCAGAAATTTCGTAAATTATTTTATTTTTGGTATAATTTTTAAGTTTGCTAACAATTATTTTTCATAGTAGCAAAAATAGTCCTTGTAAATTACTTAATTTTTGGAATAATGTTTAAGTTTGCTAACAATTATTTTTCCTATTAGCAGAAATAGACCTCGTAAATTATTTAATTTTTGGAATAATGTTTAAGTTTGCTAACAACCATTTTTCGTATATATATAAATAAATAGTTAATTAAATTATTATATATAATTGAGCAGCCCTATATAGCCGTTCACAACCCTGCAGGTGGAAATCTTGGAATTCAAAATCGTTTAGTGCAAGATTTCACCCACAGATGTCATTATTAGTTCACTTAAAACGCGTTCTTTTTTTTTGCTTTGTATTATTTAAATTATATAAAGTTTTTATATCGCTTTTCTCAAGTGGATTCGTAGATCAGTGTGTAAGCCGTCCGAACGTCGCGCATGAAAATTGGGGCATGGTATCGAATCCCACAGCTTGAGAGAATATTTTTTGAAAATTAATTGTTTTTACACATAATAAAATAAAAATGTCATGATTTCAAAAATTCACTCATGACGTCAGAGAAAAATGAAGAAATGAATTAATGACGACAGCGGGGCAGGATGGGGGGGAGGGGGACCGTCTTTCTTGACGTCATCGAATAGGCGAAATCGCGACCATAATATACAAACGTAAAAAGTATCTCTTTAGTATGAATAAAAAAATGTTGACAGCGTGGCTGGGGCGGAGGAGGGGAAGGGGAAATCGGGGACAATTTACAGACAGACGGACAGACAGACGGACGGACGGACGGACGGACATTAACGACTATTAATATATAGACTAGCTGTAAGCCCGTTGACCTCAACGGGGGGATTTTTGTTGCATTTTTAAGTAGTCAGAAAATTTACAGGCGTCAAAAATAAATTACTAACCTATTTATTGAATAATCCAGAAATTCCGATAGTAAAAGAAATATATCTGGGGGCGTATATCGACAGCCCTGCCCTGCAGTATTTAAATTGTAAATTATTTATTTTTGGAATCATGTTCTAGTTTGCCAACAACTATTTTTCGTAATAGCAGAAATTTCGTAAGTTATTGAATTTTTGGAATAATGTTTAAGTTTGTTAACTATTTTTCGTAGTAACAAAAAAAGTCCTTGTAAATTACTTAATTTTTGAAATAATATTTAAGTTTGCTAACAACCATTTTTCGTAGAAGCAGAAATAGACCTCGTAAATTATTTAATTTTTGGAATAATGTTTAAGTTTGCTAACAACCATTTTTCATAGTAGCAAAAATAGTCCTTGTAAATTACTCAATTTTTGGAATAATGTTTAAGTTTGCTAACAACTATTTTTCGTATTAGCGGAAATTTCGTAAATTATTTAATATTTGGAATAATGTTTAAGTTTGCTAACAATTATTTTTCCTATTAGCAGAAATAGACCTCGTAAATTATTTAATTTTTGGAATAATGTTTAAGTTTGCTAACAACCATTTTTCATAGTAGCAAAAATAGTCATTGTAAATTACTTAATTTTTGGAATAATGTTTAAGTTTGCTAACAATTATTTTTCCTATTAGCAGAAATAGACCTCGTAAATTATTTAATTTTTGGAATAATGTTTAAGTTTGCTAACAACCATTTTTCATAGTAGCAAAAATAGTCCTTGTAAATTACTTAATTTTTGGAATAATGTTTAAGTTTGCTAACAATTATTTTTCCTATTAGCAGAAATAGACCTCGTAAATTATTGATTTTTTGAAATAATGTTTAAGTTTGCTAACAACCATTTTTCATAGTAGCAAAAATAGTCCTTGTAAATTACTCAATTTTTGGAATAATGTTTAAGTTTGCTAACAATTATTTTTCCTATTAGCAGAAATAGACCTCGTAAATTATTGAATTTTTGGAATAATGTTTAAGTTTGCTAACAACCATTTTTCATAGTAGCAAAAATAGTCCTTGTAAATTACTCAATTTTTGGAATAATGTTTAAGTTTGCTAACAATTATTTTTCCTATTAGCAGAAATAGACCTCGTAAATTATTGAATTTTTGGAATAATGTTTAAGTTTGCTAACAACCATTTTTCATAGTAGCAAAAATAGTCCTTGTAAATTACTCAATTTTTGGAATAATGTTAAAGTTTGCTAACAATTATTTTTCCTATTAGCAGAAATAGACCTCGTAAATTATTTAATTTCTCGTAAGTTTGCTAACAATTATTTTTCCTATTTCGTAAATTATTTTATTTTTGGTATAATTTTTAAGTTTGCTAACAATTATTTTTCATAGTAGCAAAAATAGTCCTTGTAAATTACTTAATTTTTGGAATAATGTTTAAGTTTGCTAACAATTATTTTTCGTATTAGCAGAAATAGACCTCGTAAATTATTTAATTTTTGGAATAATGTTTAAGTTTGCTAACAACCATTTTTCTTAGAAGCAGAAATTTCGTTAATTATTTTATTTTTGGTATAATTTTTAAGTTTGCTAACAATTATTTTTCATAGTAGCAAAAATAGTCCTTGTAAATTACTTAATTTTTGGAATAATGTTTAAGTTTGCTAACAATTATTTTTCCTATTAGCAGAAATAGACCTCGTAAATTATTTAATATTTGGAATAATGTTTAAGTTTGCTAACAACCATTTTTCTTAGAAGCAGAAATTTCGTTAATTATTTTGTTTTTGGTATAATTTTTAAGTTTGCTAACAATTATTTTTCATAGTAGCAAAAATAGTCCTTGTAAATTATTTAATTTTTGGAATAATGTTTATGTTTGCTAACAACCATTTTTCTTAGAAGCAGAAATTTCGTTAATTATTTTATTTTTGGTATAATTTTTAAGTTTGCTAACAATTATTTTTCATAGTAGCAAAAATAGTCCTTGTAAATTACTTAATTTTTGGAATAATGTTTAAGTTTGCTAACAATTATTTTTTCTATTAGCAGAAATAGACCTCGTAAATTATTTAATTTTTGGAATAATGTTTAAATTTGCTAACAACCATTTTTCATAGTAGCAAAAATAGTCCTTGTAAATTACTTTATTTTTGGAATAATGTTTAAGTTTGCTAACAATTATTTTTCCTATTAGCAGAAATAGACCTCGTAAATTATTTAATATTTGGAATAATGTTTAAGTTTGCTAACAACCATTTTTCTTAGAAGCAGAAATTTCGTTAGTTATTTTGTTTTTGGTATAATTTTTAAGTTTGCTAACAATTATTTTTCATAGTAGCAAAAATAGTCCTTGTAAATTACTTAATTTTTGGAATAATGTTTAAGTTTGCTAACAATTATTTTTCCTATTAGCAGAAATAGACCTCGTAAATTATTTAATTTTTGGAATAATGTTTAAGTTTGCTAACAACCATTTTTCTTAGAAGCAGAAATTTCGTTAATTATTTTATTTTTGGTATAATTTTTAAGTTTGCTAACAATTATTTTTCATAGTAGCAAAAATAGTCCTTGTAAATTACTTAATTTTTGGAATAATGTTTAAGTTTGCTAACAATTATTTTTCCTATTAGCAGAAATAGACCTCGTAAATTATTTAATATTTGGAATAATGTTTAAGTTTGCTAACAACCATTTTTCTTAGAAGCAGAAATTTCGTTAATTATTTTGTTTTTGGTATAATTTTTAAGTTTGCTAACAATTATTTTTCATAGTAGCGAAAATAGTCCTTGTAAATTATTTAATTTTTGGAATAATGTTTATGTTTGCTAACAACCATTTTTCTTAGAAGCAGAAATTTCGTTAATTATTTTATTTTTGGTATAATTTTTAAGTTTGCTAACAATTATTTTTCATAGTAGCAAAAATAGTCCTTGTAAATTACTTAATTTTTGGAATAATGTTTAAGTTTGCTAACAATTATTTTTCCTATTAGCAGAAATAGACCTCGTAAATTATTTAATATTTGGAATAATGTTTAAGTTTGCTAACAACCATTTTTCTTAGAAGCAGAAATTTCGTTAATTATTTTGTTTTTGGTATAATTTTTAAGTTTGCTAACAATTATTTTTCATAGTAGCAAAAATAGTCCTTGTAAATTATTTAATTTTTGGAATAATGTTTATGTTTGCTAACAACCATTTTTCTTAGAAGCAGAAATTTCGTTAATTATTTTGTTTTTGGTATAATTTTTAAGTTTGCCAACAATTATTTTTCATAGTAGCAAAAATAGTCCTTGTAAATTACTTAATTTTTGGAATAATGTTTAAGTTTGCTAACAATTATTTTTCCTATTAGCAGAAATAGACCTCGTAAATTATTTAATATTTGGAATAATGTTTAAGTTTGCTAACAACCATTTTTCTTAGAAGCAGAAATTTCGTTAATTATTTTATTTTTGGTATAATTTTTAAGTTTGCTAACAATTATTTTTCATAGTAGCAAAAATAGTCCTTGTAAATTACTTAATTTTTGGAATAATGTTTAAGTTTGCTAACAATTATTTTTCCTATTAGCAGAAATAGACCTCGTAAATTATTTAATATTTGGAATAATGTTTAAGTTTGCTAACAACCATTTTTCTTAGAAGCAGAAATTTCGTTAATTATTTTGTTTTTGGTATAATTTTTAAGTTTGCTAACAATTATTTTTCATAGTAGCAAAAATAGTCCTTGTAAATTATTTAATTTTTGGAATAATGTTTATGTTTGCTAACAACCATTTTTCTTAGAAGCAGAAACTTCGTTAATTATTTAATTTTTGGTATAATTTTTAAGTTTGCTAACAATTATTTTTCCTATTAGCAGAAATAGACCTCGTAAATTATTTAATATTTGGAATAATGTTTAAGTTTGCTAACAACCATTTTTCTTAGAAGCAGAAATTTCGTTAATTATTTTGTTTTTGGTATAATTTTTAAGTTTGCTAACAATTATTTTTCATAGTAGCAAAAATAGTCCTTGTAAATTATTTAATTTTTGGAATAATGTTTATGTTTGCTAACAACCATTTTTCTTAGAAGCAGAAATTTCGTAAATTATTTTATTTTTGGTATAATTTTTAAGTTTGCTAACAATTATTTTTCATAGTAGCAAAAATAGTCCTTGTAAATTACTTAATTTTTGGAATAATGTTTAAGTTTGCTAACAATTATTTTTCCTATTAGCAGAAATAGACCTCGTAAATTATTTAATTTTTGGAATAATGTTTAAGTTTGCTAACAACCATTTTTCGTATATATATAAATAAATAGTTAATTAAATTATTATATTTAATTGAGCAGCCCTATATAGCCGTTCACAACCCTGCAGGTGGAAATCTTGGAATTCAAAATCGTTTAGTGCAAGATTTCACCCACAGATGTCATTATTAGTTCACTTAAAACGCGTTCTTTTTTTTTGCTATACGACAATAGTATCCGAAGCTCCAAAATAACGCGACAGCCGATTCAAAATTCATCGCGCAATTTTAAGAAGTTACCAGGCTTGCGCTATACATTTGGCCGCCTTCGGCAAGATTGTATTCTTCCACCCTAGTTTTTATCTTAACGGCTGCGTGTTCAAGTGGTCACCTGTCAACGTCGTTGGATTCGACTACGAAACTCACGGGCTCAAATTCCAGTACGGACTGTTTTTACAAATTGACTTTTTTATTACTTTTTAATCCAATGCCTTTCCATCAAGTATAGACAGTGAACACCTTAAAAATGAATAAGAAAGAGGCATCTGTTATTTTTTTAATCGCTTGTAGGCAGCGGTGGGCTGCCAATACGGTAACAAGGAGCTAGCTTAATCTTACAGCTTTTCGTGATATTTTGTTAAAAGTGTGATTTTTTTATCACTCGTTAAATTATCGCAATAATTAGTAAAGCTATCGACTGTTACCATACATACTTATATTTTGTAACAGTACGCAATATATCGTAATTAAATTAATATCAATAGCAGAAAAATGTACATCAGAAATACCAAATATACATTATTACTTATTTAATTATATTATATGCCGCCTGTGTGGCCAAGTGGTCAGCGTTGTTGGCTTCGGTAACGGAGGGCACGGGTTCAAATCCCGGTACGGACAGTTTTATAAATTGATTTTTCAATCGATTCTTCCCTCTTCCACCCATCCTATCCTATGAACGGGGCGTATCGAGAGCGATTAGCTTACCACTAGTCCTGTCCTAGCCCTATTCTTCCATCCCTACTCTCTTTGGAAAAAGAGAGGTTGAGCAACTGAGTAACAAGCAGTTCTCGTAGAAACACTTCTGTTGAGATAAACTCCATTAGGACTCCATATGCACCACATTGGGAGCGAACATGGCTTAAAAAAAAGAAAATATATATATTATATTGCATATTTATAGATTATATAACGCAAAGATTTGAGAATATTGTTTTTCTTTATTTAACAAGGGGCTCGCCGGTCCGAATAATATTTAACAAGGAGCTCGCGCGAGCCCCTGCGAGCCCCCTCCAGCCCACCTCTGCTTGTAGGTTTTTGCGATTTAAATTCGTTGGTTTTCTCAGATCTAGTTGTGTTTATTTGAAATTAATTATCATTCGCATTATGCAGATATCTATTATATTCTAACGGAGAAGTAATAGGTATTTATTTAATGGTTTTGTAGTGTCAAGTCTCGGATGTTTGTTCCTTAAAGAGAAAAAAGTCGATTAGAGAAGAGCACGAGAAATTCTTTCGGACGTCGTGATTACTAATGATTGAAGCTTTGTGACTCACATAATAATAGCAGAGAGTGTCGTTCTAGATTTTTAAAAGCTCTAATTGATTTTTTTTTCTTATAAACAGCAATAATGCCTAAAAACAAAATTATACTTTTTAATGAAACTTGCGTACGACGATATACAGTCGAACTCGATTATTACGATCAAAGAAATAACAAGATCTCGTATGTAATGAGGAAACATTCATTGAAATTTTAGTTTATGGTTTCCTCCATACATTTATTCACTTTTATAACGAGCTTCTTCTCTGGAATACCGAGAAAAAATATCGTCAATTCGAGCGAAAACAGTGGTAAGAAAAGTAGATTGACAGAAAAATGTAATATGTGTGTAAATAAATTTTATTTGCATCTATTTGTTTGAATTGCGACTTTTTGTGTTATGTGACCGCTCCAGATACTTGATGTCTTCATGTGAAGGGTATGGCATTAAAAAATATGTATTCTCTGATATAACGAATAATGCTTATTACGAGAAAATTCAGTTGGACGCATTATTCGTGTTTGAATTACTAATACTTTGGATAATACAACAAATATAGCAAAATCACAATTATTAAAAAGTATTTATTAATTTGTTATTTATATCAACACTAAGAAGAAAAGTGTAAAAATTTAGGTGTAGCACGGATGTTTTCAACTTCATAAACCGTACAATTTTTCAATATAATTAACTACAAGCAGCGGTGGGCTGCCAATACGCTAAAAATGGGCTCGCTTAATCTCAAAGCAATTATCGGCGTTCTCGGGAAAGAGTGAATTTTTTATTACTCCTATGCAATTATATGCAATACTAAAATAAGCAATCGATTGTTACTTAATATACTTATGATATGTAAAAATATGCAATCTACCGTTAACTTATTAATGTTAATGTCTAAAAATGTACTACTGTGCATATTGAAGCTATCGTAGATAATATTTAAGTATAGTTAGAAATTGAAGTTATGTACTAATTTGATCTGATAATATTGTTTTCTCTTACATTAACAAGGGGCTTGCGCGAGCCCCTCCGAGCCCCCTCCAGCCCACCCCTGACTAAAAGGAGTCAAACATATTAAATACAATTTTTGCCAAGGAAAGACTATGAATCGTTATAGACGTGTATTAATGACGTGAATGGATGACAAAAAATGCAAACCTTCTTAATCATTTACTGAGAACTGAGATCATTTTATTACCATTCGTAATACACACCACGACGTTTGATAAACTGTCATTAATAAATCTTTTATATGTAACACGAAGTATGAAAATGTTGCTGTCATACGGTCAAAAGATTTGCTGATGTATGCAAAAACTGAATCGTCGCTTCTTAATTTGTTAATAATTTGTCTGAGAATCTCTACGTTCGTATGCAATAACATTCTTGAATACTCACGTAGATAATATACTTTCGCCTAATTTCATCTCCAGTTCTCACACATTAAGGGATTGTGGTTTTTGACGTCTCATTGTTCTGCGGCGACAAAAAAATGGCTGAGGAATTTTATTTTATGTCAACATTGCCAACACATCAGCGATAACATCGTGAGATTTTGCTAAGCGTTTTTTCGGTCATTACGAATGAAATAATCAATCATTGAATAGTATATTAACTCGAATAGAATTAAAAAATCAATTATGAATAAAAAGTCTTATTTTTGGGTTAATGTTATGAAAAATATAAAAAATGGTTACCTATTATGAGTTTTGACTTAAAGTCCTCCAATATAGTAAGTATATCGACCTGCAATAGGCAAAACATCGTTTTTGTTATGTTTATGGTTTTTACTGAAACACTTTTATGTGTTGGTTCAACTTTATTTTGATAACATAATTTTAAACTTTATAAATCAATAAATCAATCTTATAATCAAGAAGAAAATCGTGAGATTGTGACAGGTTGCAATTGTTTTCTTATTCTACTAAAGTTTCATACTTCAATTGTTTCATTCGAATGCATGAAACACATTTTGAAAATAGAACGTCATACAGAATAAAACATAGTATGCTATGATAGTATTGAGTATACATAACATTTTCAACAATTTATAAATTTTACAAGAGAATCTATATATTAATAGTCGTTAATGTCCGTCCGTCTGTAAAATGTCCCCGATTTTCCCTCCCCCTCCTCCGCCCCAGCCCCGCTGTCACCATTTTTTTATTCATACTAAAGAGATACTTTTTTCGTTTGTATATTATGGTCGCGATTTCGCCTTTTCGATGACGTCAAGAAAGACGGTCCCCCTCCCCCCCATCCTGCCCCGCTGTCGTCATTAATTCATTTCTTCATTTTTCTCTGACGTCATGAGTGAATTTTTGAAATCATGACATTTTTATTTTATTATGTGTAAAAACAATTAATTTTCAAAAAATATTCTCTCAAGCTGTGGGATTCGATACCATGCCCCAATTTTCATGCGCGACGTTCGGACGGCTTACACACTGATCTACGAATCCACTTGAGAAAAGCGATATAAAAACTTTATATAATTTAATTTACTACTATTTTATGCAAACTTTTTGTTAAGTTTTTTTTATTATCATTAGTTTACGTGGAATTATCTGACGTTTTTAAGATACCCGAAAAACAGGACCACCAAATTTTATTGCGCCTGAGGCCTTCCGTGTGCTTAATCCGTCACTGTTGAAGACACAACATTTAGACGCACATACGCTAGTACAAGGTTTTCCAAACTTATTGTGCGATGGAACACTTCGCAAATCTGGTAATGTAACCGGAACACAACTTGTTTTTTTTTAGGTCGAGTAATTTAAAATAATAAAAATATAATACATATTGATGAAATTATATGTTATTAAATCATTTATTATTTATTGATTAATTATTTTTAAAACATGTTACATGGAAATATGAGTAAACTAAGCTATA
>JAHZMQ010000242.1:0-12618 GCA_031772345.1 Himalopsyche anomala | reverse complement strand
TAAGGCTAGAACAGGACTAGTGGTTAACTAATCGCTATTGCTACAACCAGTTATTAAAGGATTAGAAGGATGGGAGGAGAGGAAATAATGTGAATTTAAATCACAAACACCCAATCTTCGATCACAACTTTGAATTGAATAATTCTTAAATTCACTGTGATCTGAACGGGAATTGAACCCAGACCTGCGTGATCGGTAGAACAAGATCTAACCAGACGACATTCATTATTTAACAAGCAAAATTTTGGGTTTACGTTATATTAATCAGGTTTACGTTATATTAATCATAATTAGGGAGAGTTGTATCGGACACAATGGAAAACGCTGACATCTACCGAGATTACTATAAAACAACTAATGCTTCTTGTATTAAAATTGACACTTTTTACACTTAGTATGAAATTGTTACACAATAAATGTACATTATTATCGAGACTTTTATAGAAATGCCATTTTGATGTTTTTAACTGAAGATAGTCGTTGGGGTTTGAGATGTACAAGTCATAATTACGTCTTCATCGTGTCAAGAATGTGAAATATTATTATTTAAGGAAGGCAGCGGTAAACTCCACATTTTCTAGCCATGACGACTGGTAATGCGCCAATAAAGTTGAATAAAACAATGTGAAAAGTGCTGTGAATAGCTACATAATCTGTTTTAAGCAAAAATAATTGACAGCTTTAAGTCTTCGACTTCTTGGACGTAAATATTATTTCTTAAGTATGAACGATAGGATAACTTTATATAAATTCTTAGACATTTTTTTAATATAAAAAAAAGAATAGTAAATATTATAATAAATATGTTATTTGTCTTTTGACACTGCCCGCCACTGCGTCGTAATCGTGAGCAGCGATGTAATGAAGTCCTCTGCAGGACAGGGTTGTCGCAACAGGTATCGCAATCATCGACGCGCGAGCTCGACCTCGAAAGCAGTCAGGGGTAAGCGCAATAATAATCAGGTATGATGACGGTGTGGTCACACCTCGGGAGGATTGATCTGGTTATTCCCTATGGGCCTAAGACAGGGATAGATTACTAAAGTTTTAATCAACGATATAAAAATAGTTTTCATGAAAGAGGAGATTTTTTTATTGGTGGTTTAATACATGTTAGTTCACCCTCCACCATCCATATTTTTACACATATATTCCATCAGTATATAACAGGGCTGTGGAGTCGTGTAAAAAAAGACGACTCCGACTCCAAAGACATTTTTCAATAATTTAATTTTAACTTATATACATATGTATATCGAATGTGGAAATAAAAAAGGACGTTATTCACAGTTTTTTCAAAACAGCTTTTTTCGATAATCACAATGTATCAGACTTGATACACGTTCTATAAAAAAGATGCAAGCTGCAAATGCCGAATAAGTATCTAAATTTAGCTTTAAAGTTTGAAAAAAGAAAGACAAAAAAGGTTTTTATTGAACAATTTATTATATTAATATTAAGCTAAGTCAATAAAAAAACCAGTTTATCAGTCGCCGTGCACTTCAGGGCTGTGTATATTTCATAATTTGCTTTTAGCCTAAAATCATCAAAAAACGTTTTTTGTGTCTCCTGTAAAATTTGTTATGGGTTACGTCCTTTTTACTTCCCACAGTCGTTATATATATATCATCTTTAGTCAGCCAAGCATGCAATTTCAACATTATGGACCAGAGGTGGGGAACGTTTTCATTTCAAAAGGCTACATTCATTTGTGTGATTCAACATAAGGCCGCAGTAAAGAAAACGTTGACACTTTTCCCCCATAAACTAAATAATTTTAATTCACAATGTAAATTAGTCAACGAAGACGAAAATCATTTACGGTGTTGTGTTCGAATCCCAGATCGAACTCATTCATACATTGATTTTTCAAACGAATGATCCATCAATGTTGAAATGCCTAGATGTTTGTGATGTCACATCCCCTCCCACCAATCTTAACTTGAAGGCGGAGTGAAGCTCTTATCTGCATGCTTTTTTTAATCTCTCTTTAAATTGGAGAGTTGAAAATGTTCACCTAGACACAAAATTCGTGAAATAACGGCATTATAAATTCTCCACTCTTGTATCATATATGTAAGTAACTATAATTCTTGAAATTACTCACCATTCAAATCTGTAGGCATTCCCATAGGTTAATACTTTTCGCCAGCAACGGCTTATACTTAGTGATACATTTATTTCTTATATAAACACGATACATTTATTTACTAAACGCCAGTTCAACTTCATCCGTGCACTTAAACGAGTGAAGATGCTGAAAGACAAAACCCGGATCGGGTTGGGGGAAAAAACTTGTGTGAATGTATGTACATAATTTGAACGATTCAAATTGAATATAAATTTTATAGGTACTTAGGAAACCAAATATTTTCTCTTTGAAAAACTTTAAAATCGTTAAATTGCACAGTTTTTTTAATAATTACACTATTATTAATATCATGTGATTCGTACTTAAACTTTACAACTGTACAATGCTTATACAAATACTTTACGTATAACATTAAAATTTATCAATTTCCCCTGATAACTGCAAGACTGTCGCCGCTCCAAATCATAAAAGCAATAAATACAAAGACAATTAATCGAAATAATTAAAATTATTAATATTATGACTTTCGTTTCCTGCCAATAAAACAGTTCATTTTATAAATCGAAATTTACTTTATGCTTTCAATGTATTTTATAATACTAACTATACACTATTCAAAAGGTCAATGTGAGTGTAAAATATAAAATTAAGTTTTTATTGTATGACAATGGAGTTCTAGCAAGTAAATGCCAATTCAATTCAATTAATAAAATCTAAAGAGCACTCTGGAAACAATGACACAGTTTTCATGTTTCATGTCAATATACCCACATTTTCTCTTGTTAAAAGGTGTATTTATTACCCAATCGCAAGTAAAAAACCATCCATTGGTTAGTGTGTATGTTTTAAAACTAGAAAGAATTGTTTACATGCTCCTTTCTCGTTTCAATACACACTCCACCCAATCGCGCATAAAACACTTATATGTCAATTCGACTAATCAGTGGAATAACAAAGATATACAATATATTTTACTGTTTTTTTTTTAATAAATGATAATGATTCATATTGTATTCCAGCAATACGCCGATAAAATAGTAAAACATTTTTTATATTTATTCTTAGTAATGATTACAATTCTGAGATTACTACAAATTTCAATTTATTATCAAAAAAAAAAAAAACACATTGCAAAACTCTGTTAAAACTTTTGGTCCGATGAATTTTCAACGTGACAGAATCTGCAAAAAAATGTACAGGTAACACAATTAAAAATTTAGATTGGCAAATCGAATACTGAGATTTATCGACAGTATAATGTTATATAATATTTCAAAATCGTAAATTTTAAAAAATACCATAAAAAAACTCACGTCTACGCGGAAAATGTCGCTTAGAAACGTTCACGGTGACATCACCATTGTCAGTTCGACAATTGACTTTAGATTAAAGAAATGTTGCATGGCCAGTTTCTACAATTCCCAGGATACCCAGCATTGCGATAATATTTGAAATTCTGAAGAGTGGCACAATTCTCATTTTGACATCGTATAAGCCGAAACACTAGTATGTTTGTTTACATCAGTTGACAATGCTCGCCACGAGCGAACAGTCACGATCAGATAGCAGACCAGTGCACACCGCCACTATCGCTACTGTTCCACAAAATCTAAGACAACAATACTAAACCTACCGACCACAGCCATTCAAACACCGACCTCCGCTTTCGAACTTCTCACCCGCAAGACAAACAACCGCACAAGCCCGCACTACCCGCTCACACCGACCAAGCCTTACAACAATAATCGAAATGTCTGAAAACAACAAACCGACCGCACCGATAGACGATCATAAACAACTACCCGACCTGACTCCTGAAGAGCAAAAGAGAGCTTCGGAGCCTATTAATATTACCGAAAAGACCCAGCCGAACTCCATTCTATTCAAGATCACGGACCTTCTCCATACAGGAAAGGATGGAAAAGGCCTTATCTCTGTTGAGTCTCTTCTAACACTTCACCATCTGCTATGCATGGCATTCTCACCAAACACTGAAATCGATGAAAAGGCTAACAACCTCAAAAAAATCCTAGAGAAAAAAAACGCACAGACCCCGGATCTCAACTGGGAGGACATGGCCTGCGACGAGTCTGCCAATGAATCCTCAGACACGCAACATTCTTCATCACGACCACGAACAAACAAACCTCTCAAACGAACAATTAGATCGGAAGAAGACGAAGACTATAAGTCAGAAACTTTCAAAACCATACCCAGCCGCCGCACAAAAAAAGCAGCTAAAAAAACGGCCAAAAACCCACCAGACTCCTCAACTCTACGCACCGCCTCACCGACAACTCTCATTATCCCAACAACTACAAACGCCAAAACCACCCCACAGCCACCAACTACCACTAAAAATGGGGACAACTACGTCCGAGACAAAAACTCTGAAAAAACGCCCCCAATAATTATCCACAGAAAAAAAGACTTCTCTATCCTTGAAAAGGATCTGAAGTTGGCCGGACTCTCAGGATTTACTGCAACAGATCAGAAAGATTCCCTGAGAGTCAATACTGATAACAGCACAATCTACCGACGAATAATCTACTTCTTAGACAAACGAGAAATTTCCTTCCACTGCTACACCCTTAAAGAAGACAAAACGTACAAGATAGTACTTAAGGGTATCCCCGAAAACTTCGAGGACTCGCAGGTCGAGGAAATGCTGCGGGAAGAAGGATACCCGATCATCAGAGCACAGAGGATGAAAAAAGGCCAATCCAGGACTCCAATGGCCCTCATGCTGCTCGACATAGAACATACCGAAGAAGGGAGAAAAACATTTGCGATCCAAAAACTTGGAAACTACAACGTTTCAGCAGAATCGCTGAAACGGAAAACCGAACTCGGCCAATGTCACAATTGTCAAATGTTCGGACACTCCCAGACTGGATGCCACGCACAGCCGAAATGCGTGAAGTGCGGCAAGGACCACCGCACCGACTCATGCAACAAAAAACGAGAGGACGGTCCAGCCACTTGCGCAAACTGCTCCGGCCAGCATCCGGCGAACTACCGGGGCTGCCCCCGCCATCCACGTGCGGGCAGACCTATACAGCGAGCCGAGAACTGGCCGGCACTGCCGTCTAACACAGGACGAAGATACGAAGACCTCTCAGCCGGACGAGAAAATCAGCAACAGCGAACAAGCACTCCTTGGGCAGCCAAAGTTGCAGACATGACACAACGGAGACCGACACCAAAACCCAATGTGAGTACCAAGCATTATACTCCCCCCGTCCCACGCGAAGCCGCGCGTGACAGGGCCCTGGAAGAACTCGTAAGAGAACTCCAGGACTCAATCGCGCGTAGCCAAGCAACCATCGCTCGCGTATGCGACTTCTACTACCAGACCACCTCCCTAACTAACCATGGCCAACATTAAAACTAGACCTACATCACTGCAGATAGCGTTCTGGAACGCAAACGGTACCTTACGTAACGATAAAATCGAAGTGCAAAATTTCCTTAGAACACACGACATTGACGCATTACTCGTCAATGAAACGTTTTTGAAACCCGCGACACCGATTAACTTCCCGAACTACAGTACGCACCGGACCGACCGGACGCACGCGAAAGGCGGAGGAACCGCCATCGTAGTAAAATCACACATCGACCATTGTGCTATTATCCAGAAACCGCGACTAAACTCTTGCAACTTAGAATCAACCGCGATATGTATTAATACAAAAAATGCAGGCAAAATACAGTTAATATCTGTATACTGCCCTCCGACACACCGATCAACATTGGCAGCATCAGACTTAAACGATCTGCTGTTGAATGATATCCCCGCCACCGTTATTGCTGGGGACTTCAACGCAAAACACTCAGCCTGGAATAGCCGTCGGACCACCTTCCGTGGCCGAGCCGTCTACAAATTTGCACTAGATAACAACGCCGTCATTGCTGCTCCAACTGAGCCAACCTTATATCACCCTGCAACGAACACACAAGATGTGCTCGATTTTGCATTATTAATAGCGATGTCGCACACACCGCAAATCAGAGTCGTTCACGAACTAAACTCAGACCACCGGCCGGTCCTTCTATTTTTAGCTGACCCCCTCGATCCACTGGCTATCGTGCCGAAAAAAACCAGAGACAAAGTCTCTTGGGAAGATTTCAGCACTCACTTCTCAGACAATTTTCACAGCTCTGCTAGTCTCGCCAATCCGGCAGACATAGACAGAGCAATTGCCGGTCTGACGGATTCCATACGCGCCGCGAAAGAATCCGCCACGACCGAAGTCCCCGTGGAAGACCACCGACCAGATATCCCAATTAGAATTAAAAACCTAATTCGGGAAAAAAACAGAGCGGCTAAGGAATGGCGCCGGCACGCCAATCCCACAGCAAGAACGCTCAAAAACCGTCTCACCGCGGAGATCAAAATCGAACTTCGGGAGCACAGAGACTCCTCCTATGGCAAATACCTAAAGGGTATGACCAAAGGAAGCAATCCCTTCTGGATCCTCAGCAAAGCAGTCAGACACAAAAAATGCCCCATCCAACCGCTTAACGGTCCGAATGGCCCGGTCTTCACAGCCGCGGAAAAAGCAGAAACTTTCGCGGAATCACTCGAGAAACAATTCTCTCCGAATGAATTCAATCAAAACGACCACGTGCTTAAAACACGCATAGAATCAGTAACCGCCAAATATATCAAAATCACTGAAGAGATCACAACATCTCCGACCGCGACTTCCATCGCATCCGCAACCACGGGCGAGATTGAATGCAGAATCAAATGCTTATCCAATCGTAAAGCCCCTGGCAACGATGAAATAAAGCACAATGCGCTGAAACACCTTCCCGAGAACGGTGTCAAAGCACTAACAACGATCATAAACGCATGCCTAGCCGTCCAACACTTTCCACCCGCCTGGAAAGCCGCAGACATCATCTTAATCCCGAAACCGGGCAAACCACACCAGATTCCAGAAAATCACAGACCCATTAGCCTACTCCCGACAATGGGAAAGCTATTGGAACGTGTAATTAAATCCCGCCTGGAAGAGTTTGTGACGGAAAAAAAACTCATCCCGGATGAGCAACACGGCTTTCGTCACAGACACTCCACCAACCACCAATTACTCAGAGTTGTTGAATTCATCAGCGAAGGTTTCAACCGCCGATGTTTCACCACCGGCCTATTTCTCGACATCGCCAAAGCCTTCGATAAGGTTTGGATAGAAGGTATGATAGTCAAACTCTCCGAGGCCGGCCTCGAAAGTCCAATGTTAAAAATTATAAACTCATTTATGACCAACAGAACTTTCCGCGCTAAAGTTAACGGCGAACTATCGACGACGCGTACGCCGACAGCCGGTGTGCCACAGGGGTCCGCCTTATCGCCCCTGTTGTACAATCTATATACTCATGACATCCCATTACCCGCCTTCATACCCGGGATAAACGAAACGATCGTCGCGCAGTACGCAGATGACACAGCGATCCTAGCACGATCACTAAACAGAAATAGAGCCACCGCACTTGTACAAAAGGCAAGTGCGGACATCCAAGCCTGGTGCGCCAACTGGCGCATTCAAATACACCCAGAAAAAAGCACTGCAATAACCTTCAGTCGCAGGCCAAATAGACACGTTAAGAACATCAAACGCATCCGGATGCGAAACACAGACATTCCGTGGGCACGAACGGTAAAATACCTCGGCCTCACACTTGATTCGCGACTAAATTTCAACAGACATATATCTGTAAAAAAAAAACAGGCATCCCAAGTCCCGGGCTAACTCTACCCGATGATTGGGCACAAAAGTAAACTTGCAATAAACAGCAAGCTACTCTTGTACACCGCGATAACTCGTCCAATCATGACTTACGCATGCCCGATATGGGCATACGCAAGCATGAAACACATCCAGACGCTCCAGACTATACAAAACAAATCACTACGAATGATAACAGGCGCACCCTGGTACGTTCGAAATACCACTCTCCACAGAGACACCAAAACAGACACCATACTCGGACACGTCATGAAGCTGTCGAAGAAATTCTACAGCGACATGGCAGATCACCCAAACGACACTATCAAATCGTTACTAAACGATTACATAAAATACCCACACACCGACATAGCACGGCCAAGGAAAGTTCTCCTCCTCAAACCCCCCTAGCTCCCCCCCGACCCCATCATCTAAATGCTGGTACGCCACAAAATGGCGTATAAACCGGGGTGACGTCATAAACCACCCCCGACATACGACACACGCCGACACTGTAGGCTCGACATCCTCTCGAGGGTAAAAAACAAAAAAAAGAGGGACTACACGGAATTTATAAAAAATTAAATAAATTCCCAAAAAATACATATTCACAAACAGATAAGCATTTCTCCACTAAACATAATAATGCTGCTCGAGGTAAATGAATCACCCTACAGTGTCAACCAACGCCAACAAAACAACGACCTAATAACAACCACGATCTCGCACGCAATTTCTTTTATTTTAATATTATTGTTACTATTATTATTTTTCTTTTTCTATTGTTATTTTTCTTTTCCTATTGTTTTCTCTCTCACTGTATTCTTGTTTGTTTATTATAAAAAAAAAAAAAAAAAAAAAACAATATATATGATCATCCTGTCTCACTCAAAAAAAAATTACAATAAAAAGAGACAGGAATCAACACTAAAAAGGGGAAAAAAATTAAATAAAAACCCCAACATCAGACGAAAGGGCAATTGGAGTAATCCACAAGGCCCTCCAACCAAGTGTAAGACACGAACGAAATGTTTGTTTACAAATTTGATGACAAGATGACTACAAAATACATGAGTTATGCATATCATTTTCTTTGTTTTTTCAAGGTCTATTAAAATATTGACATCTTGCAATTTACAAAAAATATTTTTCTTTGAAATTGTTCTAAAGTTGGAAACACGTAACAGAAAAATAGGACCACCAAACTGCCAAAAGATATAAGAAGAGCTACATCGTTTTCCTACTATTTGAAAATATATGAGAAAAAATTCCAACATTACTGCAACATTTTGTATTGGAGAGTGGACAATCTGTAACTGTATTTGAAGAAATTACAACAATTATGTATAATTTTTCTATTATTATATGATGAAGTTAAAACAGGTGTATTGAATTGATTAAAATACTTGGAATTGTTTCCTCGTAGCATCATAAAAGAAGAAACAAAATTAAAATTGTTAACTCGTATCAAACATTCTTGATAATAAGAAGTTTATTTACTTAATATTGTGTCAACAGATTATTTTAAGTATACATAATAATTATTTTAATCCAAAGTGTCTTTCATTTTCATTGTTTTCCCAATACTTGATTTATTTATACATTTTTTTTTGGCTCTCCTTAAAAATTGAACAAATGTCGTTTACGTGTTGTCATTTTATGGCCATCGATATGTATCATTTGTAATAAGAAAGCAATACTGCAACTGAAAATGTTTTATGATGAATAGTTGTAAGCAAGTCGTTCAAATTATATATTCAGAGAGGGGGGAGATATGATCAATATTAGAAAAGAATTCTGTCACATTTAATGTGTATAATCTCTTTAATATTTAATGTATACATTAGGTATAATTGCATAGCATTCCGATTTTAAATGAAATATTAAACATGACGGGATCTCCACTCTTATACTCTATATAAATATAATCATAAAACCTTTTCCGACAAACAAATAAATGTAATTCTTAAAACTACTCACTACTGAAATCTGTGGGCATTCCCATGAGCTTATCCTTTTCGCCAACAATGGTTTTAAACTCAATGATACATGTATTTCTTATATAAACACGAAACATTCATTTACTAAGCGTCAGTTCAAGTTCATCTGTGTACTTGAACGCCTGAAGATGGCGAAAGGCGAAATCCGGGTCGTTAGAGACAAAATCTGTGAGAATGTACATAATTTGAACGATTCAAATTTAATATTGAAATTCCACCAAGCACATTCAGTCGAAATCTTAAATTATACATTAAGTAGCTGTTTTAGTTGTTTTTTTTTATTTTTCACGTTCGATCCAAATGTAGAGCATATCGTCTCCTAATGGAGGTATCAAGGTATCACAGAATAGTTTTTTCTACGCAAACTATTTGTTAGTTAGTTGCTCAACTGTTCTTTTTTCAAAGCGATTAGGTATAGAAAGATCGGACTACGACAGGACTAGTGATTAGCTAATCTCTCTCGCTGCGTTAATTAAAGTATACATGATTTAAATAAACATTTACTTTTACCAGTAAGTGTATAAGATAACTGATGAGTGATAGATATAGTAGAAATGACATTACGATTAGGTATGTTGAATAAAAAGAAGGCGAAAATGATAACAAGACGTTACAATTAATGTTTGTGATGTCGTAAAATTCCTTGCCCTCATCCAATCCTAAAATAGCGAGTCGAAGCGAGAGTCTAGTCCTAGCTCTATCCTGTTTGCCCTTATTCTCTTCGAAAAAAAGAGAGGTTGAGCAACTGAATAACAAACAGTTCTTGTAGAAAAACTTCTGTTTAGATACCATCATTAGTAGACCATATGCTCCACATAGGAAGCGTACATAGATTTTAATAAATTAACATCCTATACAAACGTGCCGAAATTATATGCACATCCTGCAAAGTACTATTCAATTTATTGTTTTGGAATTTTAAGAGCCTTCAATTTAAAAAAAATATTTATAAGAGAAAATAAATATTCAAAATATACTCGATCGGATATCCGATTGAACTATATTTTTTATTATTGTGCTGACTGACATATTGCACGTTCCATATTCAAAACCAATAATTGATTATATTTAATTTGATCGAATACCAGTACAAGCTCAACTCGTATGATCTTAATTTATTTTTGGTTCAATCCACTAGAGGTGAGGTATGTTTTAATTCACAAGATTATTTTTTAGATGACCATTCACTTCATGAAAGAAAACACGGCCAACAGCCGCCTGTGTGGTCAACGTCGTTGGCTTCGGCTACGGAGGTCACGGGCTCGAATCCCAGTACGGACAGTTTTATAAATTAATTTTTCAATCGATTTATGAATTTCTGTTCGAAGGCATGGATGTATGTTATGTCTTGAATTCCCCCTCCCACTCATCCTATTCTATAAACGGGGCTTATCGAGAGCGATTAGCCAACCTCTAGTCCTGTCATAGCCCTATCCTTAAATTCCTACTCTCTTCAGAAAAAGAGAGGTTGAGAAACTGAGTAACAAGTAGTTCTCGTAGAAACACTTTTGTTGAGATAAACTCCATTAGGAGTCAATATGCTCCACATTCGGAGCGGACATGGGAAAAAAAATATTATTACCACCGAAAAAAGTTTTTTTTTTAACCATGTCCGTTCCCAATGTGGAGTATATGGCCTCCTAATGGAGTTATCTCAACAGAAGTTTTATTTTCTACGAGAACTGTTTGTTACTCAGTCGCTCAACCTCTCTTTTTTTCAAAGTGAGCAGTAACGAAAGAAGGATAAGGCTAGGACAGGACTAGTGGTTAACTTATCGTTATTGCTACACACAGTTTTTACAGAAGGATGGGAGGAGAGGAAATAATCTGAATTGAAATCATCACAAACACCCAGTCTTCGATCGCGACTTTGAATTGAATTATTCTCAAATTTACTGTAATCTTATCGGGAATCGAACCAATCAGACCTGCGTGATCGGTAGAGCAAGCTCAAACCAACTGGGCCACAACAGGCGACATATTATTACTGAATGCTTAATAACATACTCATTATTCAGTGTTGTTGTAACAAGATTCAATATATCCAAACATCTGTGCGAGTTGATAATGAATGTGAATAATGATGCACATATTGGTCCATTAGGGGTGAAGTGAGCCAAGTTGTATTTTAGAAGAAAATATGTTAGATGCGTTGTAATATTCTACACGTCTTGAAGTATCGTTAAAGTGAAGTAACCTCAGTTAATGCACATTGCAATAGTGTTATCTCCGAAAAATAAAAATTTCCAATCCACCAAAACAGCAAGTAAAGACGTGATTGTACTTAAAATTCCAAGAAAAAAGTTATGCCATTTTAATATTTGACTCACTTCACTTCTCGAGGGCTCATATAGTATGATTCACATTATGGGTTATTTTAACTGTAACGGCAAGTTTTAGTTGTAGCTCACCTACCCAGGTCTAAATCATAAATATGTATTAAAATTGTGTTGCCAGATGCGAAAATATAATGTAAATATTTACACAAGGCCTCAAATAACAATTTCGCGAATTCACCAGAATTATTTCACTCCGGTCGTAAAATAATTATGACTCGTGCAGATCAGTAAATATCTGATTGGCATTGGTATTATTTTTGTAAATCCTTCCCTGTGTAGTCTGTTCATTGAGAACTCTACCCCAGGATTCGTTCACCAGAGAGTGTTCGTAAGAAAGAAAAAAAAGTTACGCTACTTTCTTTTTTTCTCAGTATCTCCATTGAATGAGTTATTTTGTTTTTATCCTGTAGAAATAACCGGGATGGTCCAATCGGACATCCAGATCTAGT
>JAHZMQ010000241.1:0-12621 GCA_031772345.1 Himalopsyche anomala | reverse complement strand
CAACTGGAATGAAAATTTTCATTCAGTATAAAGATAAATGTATTGTTAATGAAATATAATATCTGTGCTCATAGAAGTACTGTCTGAAGGGTTTATAATACTATACATATATTTATATTATTATGTATAATATGTATTGCAATAGTAGGTTTGGAGTTGCAATAATCATTTCCATTTCTCAGTAAAAACAGAAATATGTTTTATTATATATATTTCAATCTAGGTTTTAAGTTAAATGTAGTCACATGATGGAGATGGGAGAAACTATTTACCATTTACCGGTAATTTAAAATTGACAGTTAATTGCATGCCCTAATATAATGTGATGAAAAGTAATTCGGTGATAAACTCATATGAAATACTTTGTCTTGTTTAACGAATTGTATGAAATCTATATTTATAATATGTATAATGATCAACGTCTTAGTTTTTCAATTATATAAAAAATAATAAATAAATACCGAATGAATTCAGTTCAGATGAAAAATTTTCTCCAATTTTTTTTTTGAATTTGCATAGAAATGAATTGAAAAAAAAATAAAAACAATCGGTACCAGATATGCAAACGTCACATGTTCAACAAACAAAACTATTTGGAAATTTAAATATGGAACAAATGGTAATGATAGACAAAATCTGGAATATTTTTGACAGCCATTTCCTCCCAGCAAATAATGTCAACATATAGAGATAAAATCGCTTCATTTTGTTGTATGCAATTATGACCGAAAATAAAACCAACCATTTATTTACAAATAATTCATCTTACTTGACAGTTTGATTGCAAAAATATTCAAAAAGTCGTGGGCTTGTATAAATTAACAAAATTCGTACCGACAGCGCTTATTCTCTTCTTAGCCATCAAGCTGAGGTCGTGTTTTTTGCATGGTCTGTGTCAATAATAAAAATATTGTTTTTAATGCGATAATAATGTTATTTGCGTGTGTGCTTGTGATGTTGTTGGGCATGGGGACTGCCCAGATAGTAGCTCCTGGAAAATGTGATCCAAAGCTGGAGGTTGTGGACAAATTCGATATTGGAAAAGTAAGTTCTACATATTTTGTATCAATTAAAATGAAGTCAGTATTTGAATGATTTTGCCACGACTATAACTCGTATCAATGAGTTCGCTTCGCTCTGCGTGACATTAATGTCGTATAACGATAGCTTATAGCGTTATAGCTAACATATTATACATATATTCAATTTAGGGCGAAATTTTAGGCTTAAAAGTGCTGAAATGAACCAAAAATAATGTATTGTGTTTTTTTTTAAATTTAGAATTTACATTTTTTTACGAATATTACAAAAAATACTAGCAACCTTTTTTATAACCGTCACAGTAAAAAAGCTATATTTCCATTACAAAAATAGTCTAGATATATTTAAAGTAAGCTTATCAACTTGTATATCCAGGGATGGGCTGGAGGTGGCTCGGAAGGGTTCGCGCGAGCCCTTTGTTAAATTTTACTAAGACCGGCGAGCCCCTTGTTAATTTAAGAAAAAACAAAGTTTTGAGATCAAATTAGTATATAGCTTCAATTTCTGACTTATATATTATCTACGACAGCTTCAGTATATACAGTGGTACATTTATAGCCATTTACATTGATAAACATAGGATATATTGCATATGTTTACATATTATAAGTGTATTAAGTAACAATCGATTGTTTATTTAAGTATTGCAAATAATTGCATAACAGTAATAAAAAAAATCACTCCTTTCCCAAAACACCGAAAATTACTTTGAGATTAAGCAAGCCCCTTGTTAACGTATTGGCAGCCCACCGCTGAGTATATCAGATTTTAAAACTCTCACATAAGGAAACATAATCAAAATATTATGTCACTGAAGATTATTTGGTGCCGTTATACTTCGGACTTTATAAATAATATTTACATACTCTTCTAGTATTCTGGACTCTGGTACGAAATGGCCTGGCTGGAAGAGTCTCCGCCATACATCGGAGACTGTGTCAAAGTCACGTATACCCTGGAAGACTCGATGCTTACTGTTACGACGAAATTATTATCGGCTGGAGTTCCCGAGACTTACATTTCAACAGCAAAGATGGATCCTGAGGGTCAGGGCAGCGGAAAATTGCTCGCAAAGCCTTTATCTTCAAGTAATAACTACGCATATTTACTTACGGAAATTATGCAGGAAACTCCTTATTTGTAGTATTAAATTAAATAATCATTTATTCAATAGTATTTCAATAATCCGGAACTATATATAAAAGGAAATCGTGCGAGCTTACTGAAAGATAAAAATAAATGAAAATGCGTATTATTTTTAATTATAACATATTCTATTTAATCATTCAAACTGTTAAAGTAGCTGTTTTTGTCTTCCTTTTATGTCTTTAGCAATCACTCACTGACAGCCGCGGTTCGGTGGTAGCTAAAGAATTATTTGCATGTCATTTAAAAATGTTATGAGAGTCACGAACAGGCATGACACCGACAGTGTTGTATACTACAAGAATTTCATCTCTAAAATGCTGGATATATAGTAGTTTCAATATTTTCATGATGGCCATACATTCTAGTAATTATTTGACACAATTAACGTAATCACTTAATTGTGTTGGTAACAATCCTTTCTACGCAAGCTTAACACATATTTTACCCTTTTTGAAAGCGAACCTATGGTGCCAACAAAATATGTTAACATTCTTTAAAAAAATTATCGCTGCTCTACCAGGACATAGTATTCATTAATGTCTCATTTTCACAATACATTGGGAACGGACATAGCTTCCACTATTAACAAATAAAGAAATGTCTAAATGCTTTCCCACCTATCCGATCCTAAAAACAGACTCTATCGAGTGCGATAGCTGACTACTAGTCCTTTCCTTGTCCATTCTTCTAGCTCTAATCTCAACGAAAGATAGAGGTTCAGCAACTAAAATCAAGCATTTCTCGTAGAGGAATGTTTGTTGAGACGTCCATATGACTTTCATATGATCCACATTGGATGTGGTGTTGTCATGGTAATAAAATATATTTATATTTGTTTCAGATAAAACATCGCCGTATTGGGTATTAGCCACTGATTATACGACGTACGCATTGGCTTATGGTTGCATTAATTTGAGTGAAAACAGAAAACAAGGTATGCATATCGACTATGGAAAGGAAAAAGGACGTAAACCAATCATATCAAATTTTACAGGAGGCGCCAAAAACGTGTTTTGATGATTTTGGGCCATATGCAAATTATCAGTGGCGGATTATCCCATAAGCGCAAGAGGCGCTCGCTTGGGGCCTCCAAATCTCAGGGGCCTCAAAAATAGATATATTATATAAACCATTAAATTTTGATTTTAATTTTCAATATTTATTATTATTATACGAAGAGTTTTGCAGCACTTTTATGTTATTCTAAAAACAGGGCTTCCAAATTTTATTGCGCCCGGGGCCTCTAAAGTGCTTAATCCGCCACTGCAAATTATGAATTATACACAACCTTGAAGTGCACGGAGACTTCTAAACTAGTGTTTAATTGACATAACCTAATATTAATTAAAGAAATTGTCTAGGTTAAACTTTTATTTCAGTCTTTTTTCTTGGTTTTAACTTTATACAAGGTCATCTTTTTCAAACTTAAAAGCTTAATTAAGATACCAATTCGGCATTTTCAGCTTCCATCCTTTTGATAGAACGTGTGTCAAGTTGTATACATTGTGATTATCGAAAAAAAGCTGTTTTAGAAAAACTGTGGGTTACGTCCTTTATCCTTTCCACAGTCGATATATAAAATCAACTTTCATTTTATTTATATAAAACTATATTTGTAGGGAGTTTACGGTGTAATTTTTAGCGAATATAGATTAAGTAATTAATTTCCTTACTGCTGACAGTACTTTTAGTTAATTAAGCACACTTGGTATTTTTTCATGCGAATTTTAAAATAAAAACTTTTCACTTCTTATAGTTCAAGAAGGTCCACAATTTCTGAAAGAGCCTTCAAATTTCAACGTTATCTCAAGAATAATATTTCTGGGTACAATACAATTATTACATAGACCAGCGATTTCTAACCTGGGAGGCGTGGACTATTGCAAAGGGAGGCGCGAAGACTCCAAAATATTTATTTACTCTCTAAACTGTGTCTTTATTACTATATGAAATAAAGGATGGGGAGGCACGAAGATATTTTTTTCTTCAAACAGTGCGTCAAACTAATAAAATGAGTCAAACTCTCGGAAGAGCTATAAAAAGGTGGGTTTTTGAAATTATAATTTTCATGGGAAGACAAAACAATGGTATGGGGGGCACAGAAAAATAAAGACACTCAAAAGGGGCCACGCTCCCAAAAAGGTTGAGAAACACTGTTGTGTAGGGAATCAAAAACATAGTTAAAGTTTTGCGATGTCATTTCTGATAGCTTTGCTAATGTGTTTTAAATGTCTTTCAGTGAGCAGCTGGATCTTCAGCAGAACACCGACGCTGACACCGCAGTCGGTCTTGGCGATGAATAATAAAATTCAGACGATAGACGTCCTCGATTGGGATGTTTATTTGTACACTAATCACTCTGAGAGCGCTTGCAGACCAAAGGATACGACGACTGCACCAATGGCGTGCGGATAAATGATTCATATTTCATTTTTTTTTAACCTCTAACCCAAAATACTAACCAATGTTATTTTGAACCAAAATTGACGTAGTTTATTATATTTACTTGCTGTGGAAATAAATATTTAATGAAATCGTAAAATTTTGTCTTTTTTAAATTTATTTTCTAGCTGAAAAATTAATGAATAACTTTGAATCGTTCAAATTTTGTGCATTCGCACATTTTTTTTCACTAAAGGGTTTTGCCTTTCTTCATGCGTATAGGTGCACGAACCAACCAAAATACCAAGCGTCAGTTCAAGTTCATCCGTGCTTTTGAGCGCATGAAGATGCCGAAAGGCCAAGTCGTTAGTGGCAAAACTTGGGCGAATGTACAAAATTTGATCGATTTAAACTTAATATTGAAATTCCTCCAACCACCTTCAGTCGAAATCTTCAATTATGAATGAACTATTCAGTTAGCTGTAAGTTAAGTCCTGTAAGTTATATTGTTTGAAGGAAAATATAAGATAATTCAAATTATTCACATTTACATATAAAAAAACCAGATGTGTACAATCTCTTAATTTCGAAACGTCGCACTCATTTTCATATTTGTAATCCAATATGGCCGTATTCAAGAAACTTACAAAGGATCTACTTAAAAACGTTTGTAGGCCAGGCAAAGAATAAAATAATGAAATGATAAGATTCAATCAAAGGACCCGCACTTGGGGTGTAGAAGTGCGCAGGTCCTTCTCCTCTGCAATGTACACGTGTAGAAGAAGTTGTTTTATTTCTTGGATAAGTTGTTTCATCCCATCGTTATATGAAAACGCTCGTTATTGTTAATTTTAAATATATTTGCTAAGTTTTTTTTTTACTGCAAATTATAATTTTACAGTAACATTTCCAGTTGGATTAAGAAAATATGTATATAATACTTAGACCACGGGTTCCCAACCTGGGGGTCGCCAAGGGTTTCCTGGGGGGTCGCCAACTTTTTTTGATTTTAACAATATGTATAGCAAATCGAGGATTTGAAATTCTTCAGTGAGCTAAAAAAAATGAGGAGTTTCGGAGACAATCCTGGCAAAAAGTATAGCAAATCGAGGATTTCAAATTCCTCGGTGGGGGTCGCTAGTCACATGGCTTTTATAAAAAGGTGTCGCCACCCGAAAAAGGTTGGGAACCTATGACTTAGACCAGTGGTTTCCAACCTTTATGTTACTGCGCCTCCCTTTGAAGAAAACAAATATCTTCGCGCCTCCCCATCCTTTATTTCATATAGTAATAAAGACACGTTTTTAAGGGTAAATAAATATTTTGGACAGTTCGCGCCTCCCTGTGCAATAGCCCACGCCTCCCAGGTTGGGAATCACTGTTTTAGACGATGAATTGATAAAATAGTTTCAATATTTGCAATACCCAGTTGATTATAAAGACAGATTAAAAATATGACTAATAGATTACGCTATTTCACTCTGACTTTTCCTATAAAACACCGTAGTTATAGACCAGTGACTATCATTACTATCGTTGCTGAACAATGATTTTTATTATCGCAGCCTTATGCGCTTGGTCTATGGCCGGAGCCATTATTTTACCAGGACCTTGTGATGATTCCATATTGACAGAGTCAAAATTTAACCCGGTTAAGGTAGGTGCATATTTAATAAAATTTATTAAATTAAATAATAACATGTTAATACACAACTATTGGGATTGTTTTCATGTGAGAGTTGAAACAAATGTGTTAAAAAGGCTTAGCATTATTTCCAGTAACGTTACTAGACTATGTGCTGCCATAGGCTGAGTTTAAAATAGCGCCATTACTATTGCCATCGGTAAAAGTCATATTTAAAAAAACTAAGTACTGTTTATCCAGCGGTTATAATATTGCTACTATTGAAAATATATTTTCGGCATTTTTTATCAAATACATGTGTAAATACACACACACTCATATATATATATTAGTAGTAGAGGTCTGCACGGGCCCGGGCCTGGCCCACGGGCTCTTACCCGACCCGGGCTCGGGCGGGTAAGCGCAATCGAGAGTCGGGCTCGGGCCGGGCCGGGCTTTGGAATTTGGGATATAATGTTGGGAAAAATATACCAAATTGAGGATTTCAAATTCCTCGGTGAGCTAAAAAAAAAAAAAAGGACTTTCGGAGATAATCTGGGGAAAAAGTATACCAAATCGAGGATTTCAAATTCCTCGGTGAGCTAAAAAAAAAAAAAAAGGACTTTCGGAGATAATCTGGGGAAAAAGTATACCAAATCGAGGATTTCAAATTTCTCGGTGCTTCAGGTCGGGTTCGGGTAACAAGTGCGGCATTAGACTCGGGCCCGGGCCGGGTCGGGCGTGAGTTTTTCGGGCTCGGACCGGGTAGTTTTGTAAAATTTTGGCCCGTGCAGACCTCTAATTAGTAGCATCATATTTATTCTAAGCCAAATTTGTGTGTCAAAAATATTTAAACATTTTCAAAGTGTATGTGTCATTTGCCGCTCCCGAGGACTTGCCGCCCCTAGGCAACTGCCTACTCGCCTATTCCCACTGGACATCCCTGTTTGTTACTGAGAGAAACTTAACAGTTTGTTTTCACTTGTAAAGTTTCATAATTAGTTCTTAACTGGTAAAATATTATTTTTCTGAAGTAAACACAATAAATTTTATCTCAAATACGACGAGGTGAATATATATTATGAGATTGGTAACACTGCATACGCTTATCTTATTTATTTCTAAAATTAGTGCTGTCACAGGCGCATAATATAAAATAATATATTTAATAACATGGTTCATTTTAAATCCGACTTTCATCTTCCATTACCATTTAGAAGGGCTTTTATTACCATGTAAAGGCGATGGAACGGTGTTTCGGCACCTTTTTGGGCATTATAAATATTATAATAAACAATGTCATTGGTATATTCGTTTGATATTGCAATCGCTACCCTTGGCCATTTCTTGGTTGACATCCCCTGGACTGGATAGATGACATGAGTCAACTTATCCTCTAGTGAATGTTATTTTGTGGTCATACATTTTATAATCGCATTTCCAGACGATAAATAACAAACAAAATATTATGACGTAGAGTTCATCTAGAAATAAATATATTACTCGCTTCACTAATCTCACTAGATTGCATTTTCGTTCAACTTTCGAACTATGTTAGGTCAGGTCCTAATCTATTGTTGAATTCAAATGGCAACACAGTACACAGAATCATTTTTATTTCCAATCATTATACAATTTTTAACTTCTGCCTCGTAAATATTATAAAGTAATATAAATTCCATTGCAGCGAAATCTTTTAAGCCCCTGCAGGTATTCCAAAAATCAATACTCTCACATTTCTTCGAGCTGGAGAATATAGAAACATATACTCGAGAATTTGAATACACTACGTTCAAAATACTCTGTCTAATTGACGCCATAATTGAATCAAACAAATATTTATAAGATATCTAATAAATCTTAAACTTTTCAGTATAGCGGACACTGGTATGAAGCACTCCGATATGATACTCCTAACGAAATTGGGATCGAGTGCGTTACAACAGAATATACACCGCAAGACAATAGGGACATCAATGTTCAGAACGTAGGAGTCTATCAGATGACGAAGGTGGAAAGCAATGCAACACTTTTCCCCACTGACCCTTCGTCTTCAGATGCAAAACTGTCAATTAGATATTCAATCACTTGTAAGTACTTTATCGATATTTAATACATACACATAATTTGAAATTTATTTTTTTCTGCATGACCTGTTTGCAAAAACGTTTAAATAAATATATTAAATTATTTCGACTCTCGCTGTTTTTACATATCTGCAACATTGGGTAGAATGTTTCTACCATCAGTGGCGGATTAAGCACTTCGGAGGCCCTAGGCGCAATAAATTTTGTAGGCCCTGATTTTCGAATAACATAAAAGTGTTGCAAAACTCTTCATAGAATAATAATGAATATTGAAATCTGAAATTAAAATATAAAAATTTATATAATTTATGCTATTTTTGAGGCCCCTAAAATTTGGAGGCCCCAAGCCCTCGCCTCTTGCGCTTATGGGATAATCCGCCACTGTCTACCATCATAGTATGTATCACTTTACACTTGATAACGAAAATCAACGCTCCTAAATCAACTAAAAAAAAGTCATTGTAACAATGAATTCTTTCCATAATTGATAGGCAAATCTATGTATATTCTGTTATGAATAGCTTCAGGTGAATTTTATATACAGTATATAACATAAGCTAACAGTCCATTGGCGGATCCAGAAATTGTCTCAGGAGGGGGCCATTCAATTTGAAAATAAACATGACACATAAATAATACATTAAAAAATAAATGATTTTAAACTAATATATCTATATAAAAATAGTCAATACATAATTAAGTATGTATTCTATAAAAAATAGTAAACCAAACGATTAAAGAGCCTATTTCACAATAAAGTTTTAACAAAATAGAAAATAAATTCTCCTCAGGGGGGACCATGGCCCCCATGGCCTCCCCCTTGGATCCGCCAATGTAACAGTCTTCGATTAATTTTACAAACACGTCGGTTTAATATATTGTATATGTATCTACTCGTAGAAACCCAAGTAATATTCTTTTACCATGTCTAAAAATATAATAGGCAGTAATAAAAAACGCGACAATATACTTTTGCTCAAATTATTTAACCATGGAGTCACAATTACAAGATGCTGAAGAAAAAAATCAAATCATTAATTATGAAGACACCTTGAATAAACTACGAAAAATATTAGATCTGTCAGGTCTTCGACTTCTTCCAACTGTTGTTCGTGGAAATTATTTATTTGAATATTACTCACATCAAATACAAATAATAGCGTTTCAGAGATCTAAAAAAACAATAAGAAATCCGACGTGTCATTTGCTATACTGAACCTGCGGCCTTTTGGCTACTCTGGTGCGGCCTTCTGGCCAATTCTCTAATTCTGTAAATTTTTGTAATTTCGTAAGTTCTTGGGATTTTCGATGTCAAAATCCTTGAAAGATCTAAAAAAAAAGGTCCCACGCTGGTAATTATGGGAAATCCTCTAATTTCTGGGCTTTAGAAATTAGCTTGAATTTGATTTCGGCCAAAAATTCCCTAGTCAATGTTTACTGCGGCCTTCATGTCAAATCAGAAAAATGAATCCGGCCTTTAGAGAAGAAAAGGTTCCCCATACATGGCCTAAACTCTTATTCCGACTTGTCTTATTCAAAACATTTGTGAATCATAAACTTGTTAAATGTTTCATTAATATGTATAACAAAAACAAAATTTCTGTATTGAAAAAAAATTACAGCGACTCCTCGACCGTATTGGATTCTTGGGACAGATTATGTGACGTATTCAGTAATCTACTCGTGCTCGACATTGCCAACAGAACCCATTTCTAGATCAGGTAAGAATGGCTTACATGTAACATATGTAGTTGAATAAATGTAGGTATAAAAAAAACAATTAAAACCATCACTACTCAACTGATGGTGGGGGTCATCAATGATTTACCCACTGTCCCTAAAACAACTCAATCATCAACCTCTTGTATAATAAATATGTTCCTACTCTTTCGTTAAAAACTTAAATATATTTTTAGTTTAATTAAATGTGTTCTAGTTCTTGCTGAATTTGATATGTATGTACTTATATTTACAAATCAAATTTTCAAAAAACAAATACAATATTTATATATACAGCATTTACAATATCTAGTATGTGATTACTATGTGCAGTACCGACGCGAGGATATTTGGCGCCCTAGGTAACGATTATTGGCGTGCCCTCTTTTTAAAAAACTATGGAATATTTTTTTATATGCATATCCGCTCTCGATGTGGATCATATGGCCTCTTAATAGAGATATCTCAAAAGAAGTTTTTTACGAGAACTCTTTGTTAATCAGTCGCTCAACTTTTCTTTTTCAAACTATATAGAATACGATACATTAGTATAAAGAACAGATACAAGCATGAAAAAAACTTTGATTACACAATTTATGCGCCCCTTATTGATAGGTGATTGCTTATTTAGCGCTGGCCCTGACTGAGTGTCCTAAAAATGAGACAAAAAATGCCATGTTATTTCACATTGTTGATGTTTTGACACCAGTGCAATCGCGGGTGTCACTGGGGTGAAAAGGGGACTTCTTCTCTGTCATGTATTTAAATATGTTTAGTACTTCGTTGTTTTACGCCAGGCGGTGAAACCTTTCCATATGACGCGCCACATGTTAGCTCTGTTCTTTTGCGTACTTCTGACGGTTTGCTGACGGTTTTCGAATTAGAATCGAATTGAAAGCTTTTAGAGTCTAATTCGAAAACAGTTTGCAAACGGTCAGCAAACCGTCAGAAGTACGCAGAAGAACAGAGCTAATATGAAATGTGACCAAACTTCCCTTTTTCGGTAGTCTCTCTTGTTGTCTCCAAACAGTGTTTGAAATGACCCATTTTCTAAAGGACAACAACCTAATTAACAATTCAAAATCGCGATAAATCAAAAAATCAGCCAACTACATTATAACCAATATTCAGAAGCAGTGGCGGATTAAGCACACGGGAGGCCCAAGGCGCAATAAAATTTTGAGTCATGTATAAAAATCTGAACAAAAAGTCTATGGATAATATTATATAAGCTATTTTTGAGGGCCCTATGATTCGGAGGCCCCAAGCGCGCGCCTCATTTTCTTATAGATTAATCCGCCACTGTTCAGAAGTGTTTGATGAGTGTTCACTGAACTCTTACTACATTACACCGCTAAAAGTATAATTTTCAAAAAAATATTAAAAAATAAAAACTATAAAGAAATATTCGTATTCTTGAATACACACACTGTCAACTATAAATAACTCGATGCCTCCTTTTGAGAAAACATTGAATGGTCACGTTGTGATAATTGTTAACGTATTGAAATCCATGTTCGGGAAATACATAAAAAGGGCAGTTTTAAATGTTATTTTTTTATATTTTGGTAAATCGGTCGAGTAACGCCCCGTCTGGACGTGGATGTGTGCTGAAGACCGTTCCATTTTTTTCATATATCCATTTCATATTTTTTTATTCTATTTTATTCTATTTTATATCTGGACAGTACCAAATCTTGTTGGGTAATCATTTGTTTATACATATTTCAGTTACGAGTTGGGTACTGAGTAGAGCGCCAACTCTAAGCAAACCAGTTATTGCCAAGGTGGATGCCATTCTCAAACGGTCAAATCTGGCATGGGAGCCATTTAGAGCCACTCTACATACAGCGGATGCATGCAAACTGATGTGATTGATCTTGGATCATTATTAACGACCTGTCAAATTATTATTCTATTGTTAATTCTACAGTTAACATAAATTATTGTAAAACAAAAGGTTATTTAAAAAAAATCTTTTTATATAGCAATAAATATCAAATATTATAAATATGCTTACAACTTATTCATTGGAATTATATGCAACTATACCAATATATTCTAAATATACATAATATTGAAAATATTTTGCCTTATTTAAAAAAAACGTTAAGTGTTCAAATTTTTTAAAAAAATACTGTTTCTCTGTATTTTTGAAATAATTTTTGCCGCAGCTCTTTGGCTCTAGAGCAGCCATACTCAAATTCTTCGATGAGATAAAAAAAAAGGAGTTTCGGAGATAACTGGGGAAAAGTATACTAAAAAGAGGATTTCGAACTCCTCGGTAAGCTAAAAAAAAAGGAGTATACCATAAATATGTTGCGGCCTACGTAGAGAAGCAAATATCGAATAGTTCTCACATAAAATTTTACTGTGACCGCATTATAAACGTCGCACCAAATGTTTTGTTTTGAGATTTTATAAAAATAGCAGTTGCATTTACTTAAAAAAATGAACCAATTTATAAGTTCATATTTTAAAAAGACATTATTTTAAATATCAATATTAACTATGTAGCTATTGGTGGCCGCACATGAGAACCACTGCTCTAATTCTAAATAAAGGGTGAGGAAGCTGCGGTCTTTTGTTTAATCTGGTGCTCCCATTTGACTGGTTTGT
>JAHZMQ010000240.1:0-12625 GCA_031772345.1 Himalopsyche anomala | reverse complement strand
CGGCATTAATGACTGTTGGCATTTTTTCCGAAAGTTATATAATATACATTAATTATAAATGGGAACAAAATAAATGGTGTTTTTTTTTGTTTTTTTATACAAATTAATACTGACCCGACATTTATTCAAAGGGTCGATGAATTTCCCTCAGTAGCTGTTAACTTCATCGAAAATGTTGTCTTATGTCTTAGTTGTTTTAAAAACATCGAATAGAGAATATCTGAATAATTCGAGAATATCTGATGTTTTTAAAACATCAGATATTCTCAAAATTTAATTTAACTAAGAAGTATTTACAATTTTAATCTATGTTCAGTTCACTAAGCATTATAACAGCTTAACCATTTGAGTGCATGCGTTTTTTTGTGCTTTATCAAAATTGCCAACATTTTTAAACTAAAAAGTATGATATAGAAAAAATTAGCTATTCTTCACATAAATGTTTGCGATAGCATTTCTGTTAACTTTGGCACGTGGATAAGAAGTGCAATCTCGACGATAATTAAAAAAATATGTTTTTGTTTGTCTGATGCGCGTGCGAGCAGATGTAGCATATTTTTTTTCTTAAATTAACTATAACGTTATTCGTGCAAGCCGGGTATTAATTGTTGTAATGTAAATTCTATTTGTCAATAATTGTGTGTACTTAAAAAAAATGTTTGAAAATTCTCAATAATCATAATTCCGTTAAGTCGAGCGCTGTTTTTCATTACTACCTCCTTGTTATTATTCGACTTATTATTTCAACTGCTGTTTTTTCTAAATGACTTCCATTAGCGTGGATTTATTCACAGGGTAATAGCATCGTGTATACAAATTAAAGTGGTTTGTCTTTACTAGAAACACGGAGATTAGGGAACGGACTTAACAGCTGTCAATTACGTCCAAAATAAAAACGCGACGATGGACCTGGCTTGGACATGTGCTGAGGATGCCACAAGAAAGCCTGAATTCTGCTGGTCTCTTCTACCAACCGGATGGATTCCGCCGTCGTGGAAGGCCACTAATGACCATTTACAGGATGTACTCGGCGGAGCTAAGGGACGCTGGAATTACATGGGAGGAAGCAAGAAGACTGGCAAGGGACAGTGAATACTGGAGGAATCATGTGGTGGCCATATGCTCCGACTGGGGAGCGGATATGAACAAATTTTAATTCAATATTCCTCACAATAAATGAAACTTACTTGAAAATAAATTACGAGCCATGTCAATGTATTATTTTATTTTACAATACTCCACTTACTGATAAAAAGTGTCTGAATGACTGATATTGACATGACTCTTAATTTATTTTAGAGCGAGTTTCATTTATTGTGAGAAATTTGAAATTTTTTCACGATGTTATACTCCAAGAATAAATCCCCACTAATAAAAGTCATTACGACCGACAACAGTTTGAATGGTAAGTCGAGGCACAACAAGTAGATAGAAATAAAAAAAAACATCGCTCAACTGTTACGAAGATGTTTATTGGGAACTTACAATCATTCAATTTACAAATCACACAAAGTTTAATAAATAGAATTTACATTACTACAACACCAATAATACCCGGCTTGCACAAACGATTTTATAGAAGATAAGCGAAAAATAATACTTAAGTCCGCGCGCGACATACAACAAAAAATAATTTTAATTATCGTCGAGATGGAAAAGGATTAGTTCTTCCATCTTGGACGTTGAGCTTTCCGATACGCCATTCTATGAATCACATATCGCACAAAACCACAAGTGACTCTAAAACTAAAGGTCACTGGAACCAGGTTCCAGCACCGGGAAGCGTCCCCCACACATGTTGTGTCCGGTTCGTGTCCCAAAAAGCAAGGATGAAAAAAACGAGAATCGCTTCGGGTATAGACAAAAACAGTGTTGCCATTTAAGGTCATAAACAATAAAAAAAAAATCGATATTACTGATTACGTGATAAAAAAAATTAAGCACAATTAATTTAACTAAACTTTAAAATGTCAGCCAGTTGTCATCACAAATGGGGTAGTAGGAGCTTAGGCCTATAAAACTCGTCCCATGTCAATTTATTAAACCTAGATTAAATTATTAATTTCATTTATGCGTCAAATTTACAATTTATGATAGCAGTATAAAAGAAACCATTTTCAAAAAGTATCATGATCACTTGTCAGAAGTATAGTATTGCCAGACACAAATATCATTAAGTACATAGGTATTGTATTGGCAGATTCTCACTTGTTGATTGGACTAAAAATAAACAATTGGCACGAATAAACAAACACCTGCTTTATAATACAGTGTGGGGACACTATTATTCGTGTCCGCTCCCAGTGTGGAGCATATGGCTTCCTAACGAAGGTACCTCAGGATAAGTTTTCTACGTGAACTACCAATTACTCAGTTGCTCAACCTCTCTTTTTAGAAGTGTATTTATAGAAAGGATCTTTAAACATCACAAACATCCATAACTTTGAACAGAAATCAATTGAATCAATGCTATTCGTACCGGGATTCGAACCCGTGAGGTCTGGGCATAGACCCCAACGACATTTACCACTGTGACATGGACCCGACATGGGAACATTACAATCCATAAAATGGTGTAACGGAACACGATTTAATCAACGGCCAAAACCAATACTAATTATAAAAATAAAATACTCATTTGTACTAGCTAATTCCCACTTTTATTTATTGAGATCAGGGACGGTTTCGCTAATGACGAGCATTATCAAATGCTCGACATTAACAAAGGCATCAAGAAATCGTAACCGTATATTTCTTTAAATAAAAATCCCAAGACTGTTTTCCATAAAGTATAAATTAAAGGTATGTGTAGAGATGACAGAATTTTTATAAAAATTGATTCAAATTAAAGTTCAACCGGAGACAAATTTATGAATTAAGTCTATATTTAATAATTCTTTTTTGGCCATATGCTAAAACCAGCGAACTGCGTCTATGAGCTTGTCGGGTCGTATGGTTTATTGAACAGGTCATTTCTGTATAACAATAAAACATGTAGTACGAATATGTATGTACATACTTTTAAACAATGTTTGGATTGTATTGGCGAAATCGGGTAATAGTTTCATTGTGCCGGCAGCCATTCGATTTCGATGGTAAATCATCCCATTTAATCTGTAAACAATAATTTAAGATTGAAAACTGAATGACGTTGCTGCAATCAGCTGGTAGACGGCCGCCATGTTGACCAAGTATAGCACGGTTAGCGCCGCAACTGGCGTCGCGACGTACATACACGCACACATAAATAACTAAGTTCGTGACTCTCAAGCAAGCAATAGGTAACTATAAAAATTAAAATCAAGAAATATTTAATTTCCCGTTAGTTAAAACAAAGATAGCGCATTCCACCTCTTTGGTAAAATATCTAAACTTACATTCAAATCAGTTAGGGTAAAATAATTGTTCGTTATCTGATTTTAAACTAAATGAACTGAGTAGAATCCGAAAACGATTTTACACTTTTTTTACTGAGTAGCCAGAAACAGTATTCGTAAGTGGTTTTGCAAAAGCCTTAGGTTATTATTATTACTATTTTTGAGGGCTTCTTCTATCTTTGAGGGGAAGCTTCTCAACAAGGTGAAACACGTGTCACACCTAGGGTTGCCACCTTTTTCTGGGACAATTCCGAGACAAATAACTCTAAACTCGTTTTTTTTTAGCTCGCCGAGGAATTTGAAATCCTCAAATTGGTATACTTTATCAAGACGCTCGCCGAGGAATTTGAAATCCTCAATTTGCTCAAAATTTCCGGGACAATTTAGCATTCATCCGGATCCATCCGGGACAGCGCTTCCAATTCAGGGACGATCCCGGCCAATCCGGGCAGGTGGCAACCCTAGACTCACACCTATTAACATAAGCATCAATAGCTTGAGAAAATAAGACTACCATATAACTAAAGCTTAATCTTATACCACTTTTTAAGTATAATTTAAGATTTCGACTGAAGGTGCTTGGTGGAATTTCAATATTAAATTTGAATTGTTCAAAATAAGTACATTCACGCAAGTTTTGTGTTCGCCGAAAGGCGAAACCCGGGTCGTTAGTGACAAAACTTGTGGAAGTGTTCACTCAGTTTTTGGTAGAAAGGCGTTAAAACAATGTAACGATTATAATATATAATTTAAGATTTCGACTGAAGGTGCTTGGTGGAATTTCAATATTAAATTTGAATCATTCACTTTAATGATCCTGTATCGATTTAAATTGCCATCAGTTGGTGATGCTCGCGATGAGCGAAACCGGTCCCGATCGTTACAAATATGTTAAATTAGTAAAATCAATATTTTATCTATGTATACATAGGTTATAAGATACTTTGTATTTATTATGTTATATCGAAGAAAAACATGTATGATAATAAATTCTTTTGGTGATTTATGGTAGATATTCTAATCAATTGGTGTGTAATATGTAAATGAATGAAAGACATAAAAAAAGTTCTAAGACCACTGCAACGGAGAATGAGTCGACGGCAGCAGTGAGCTGTGGATGTCCGCGTGTGGACGGACGCAAATAGCCTCGCTAAATGTCGCGAGTTTGAGGACCTGTTCACAATGCGGCGGTCTGTGACGTCACACTGCAGACCGATTGCATTCCCGCGCGCTGCGAACTGCATCTCGTCATTTTACGAAAGATAACCTCGATCGCCATCAATGTAATTTTTTGGATCCTTGGTCTGTCTATCTGTCTACGTTTTAAAAACAACCATTGTCATTGAAAACCATCCTAGGCATTCGATGAAAAAAAAAAGTTTTCGATTAATTAAGGAAACGCAAGTGAATTACAAAATCAACTCCTCAAACACAGAAATAATATATGAAGTGCGTGAATGAATTCAATTCTAAAACAGTTGTCGTCAACCTGTTCCCACAGCCGACACTTTCGGCCCCAGCCCAAATCAGGTTAAACTATTTTTGAAGAATTGCACTTTTTATTAATTACTTACTAAAAGTGCTATAACTGTAAAACCACAAAGTCAAATCAAATGAAACCTTTTGTTTACTTATCTATGGCATTATTACCAGCATTTTCTGCTATGGGAAGCCCTATTACAATGTTTGCACGTGTACAGTCTTATTCCTTTTTTTGCTTGGTGAAAACCTTGCAGGTTCAATTGGACTTTAATTTATTTTATGCTGTTGCTATTAGTAACAAAACAGAAATGCTTTTTGACATTCTTTTTCATTCAATATCTTAATTTACAGTTGAAAATGAACTCGCCGACTGCACCATCATGTGATCTTCAGAAGTATATATTATTAATTTTTGGTAGGTAAAATCACGTTTACGACGTTTAATCCAACGAGTAGAAAAATACTATATTCTCATAGATAATGTGATGCATTGTGTATCTCTTCTTAGACAGTATATATAGCTGAGTAAATGTACGTTTAAAGCATAGTTCTGACGATGGCGTAAGCCGAAATAGCTATCAACCTTTAACTTTTTTTAAAACTGTAGAACTGAAATACCTTGATATTTTACCCTATTAAAATGGAGTTCTACCAAGTAAATGCCAAATCAATAAATTAAGAAATTTTACTTTCACCAAGTCAACTAGTTATATAAAAAAGTTGACGACTACTTTTACAATAAAAAAAAATACATTACGGAACATTTATGATCAGAATCCGAAAATTGTGTTTTATAAAGAGCAGATTTGTGTTTTTTACAAACCATGGAGATCTTTCAACATCATACAGCAGTACATCAAATTTATTGGCTGCTTATATGTACTTGTATAATGTTTTGTTTAGTCTGGAAGTAAGCTCTTAATGAATTAAAAAACAATTTATTGTTTCGCCAAGTAATAAACAGACTCTCATATATGTAGGTAGGTACCTAATTATGAAAAATATTTTCCTTAGTTTTACTTTTTCATTTCTCGATCGTTTTACATTTTTATTTGTTGCTACAGTTACTTAAAATAAGCATATCTGCCGTTTATTTCTGGAAGTGTTGCATAGTCGAGAAATAGATATTTAAACGTGGGCGATTAAAAAAAAAAAAGATCGAACTTAAAGGGAATCAACCGTAGTAGTTATTAACGATCTCACTTTTTTTTTCAAATATTAAATATCCTTTAATCAGTTTTAGTTTTTAATCAATTTTATTTTAGACTTATACATAGTTATAATCTAAACAAACATAGATTATTCCAAGTATTGTGTTACAAACTGTGACATGTGATTCGCCTCTTTCAGAGGCATCCTCAGACAACTACTTTCGCATCCCCAGATTGTCACAGAAGCTCGTTTTTTTAGTTCACCGAGGAATTTGAAATCTACAATTTGCCAATTCCGTGTCAATTTTTGGGATTTCCTCAAAATTTCTCAATCCCGAAATCCCGGGATCGCGACCATGTCAATCCCGGGATTTCAGGATCAGAAAATTGAACGGGATCCCGGGGTTGGATGCCCTAGTTAGAATCTATTCAAACGGCTAACATGCCAATGATTAAATTCTAATTATTTTCGAACGGTAAAAGATAATGATAAAAATAACATGAATTAGGGAGTAACTTTTTGGTAATTATTTTTAACCCAAATATCGTTTTGCTCGCAAAATAAGTCCATAATATAGATTTAAGATTGATGGGTGAAATCAAAACAGCAAAAAGCTTGCAAATTAAGTAAAGCTATGGATAGATTTGAGATGTAGTTTTCACTATCCTATTTATTAAGAGGAATAAGCCGAGATGTGCTTGGCAGAAGATATTTCAACAGTTCCGTGTCGACAAAGGCATATTTCAACGAGGTTAGTATTCAGTAAGTATGTAGCTTATATAATTGAATGCATTAAACTTTTCAAACCTTTCGCCTTTAGTCGTTAACTCTTACCAAACGCAGCAAAATAATGAAATCAATAGTCTGGTGCAATACCTGCAAAGAAAGAAGAGAAAAATAAGTAAAATTGAAAAATATAATGAAGGTTGCTAAATGTTATGGTTAGGGCTTCCAATTAACCGGACATTTAAACTAACCGGTTTTCGTTTTTTTTTTCAAATAAATAAACCGGGTAACCGGTTTAAACCGGATTTATTTTCAAAAAACTAATTTTAGTACCACAATAATCAATGTTTCAAAAAAAAGTATTTTGATTGCTTAAAAACAATCAATAAGTGTATAAAATTAGAAAGTAGATAAAAAATATCGCCGTTTTCGTTTGAGAAGGTCACGGGTTCGAATCCCGGCACAGAAAATTTTATATATATATTTTTTAAATATATTAATCGATTTATGATTTTCTGTTTGAGGCCAGGATGTTTGTGATGTTTTGAATTCCCCTCTCCGACCCGTTCTATCCTGAGCACGAAGCGTAACGAGAGCGATTAGCTAGTCACTTGTCCTGCTTTAGTCTTACCCTTCGATTTTTACTATCTTTGGAAAAAAGAGATGTTGAGCAGCTGAGTAGCAAAAAGTTATCGTAAAAACACTTGAAATAAACTCCACCAGGAGACCATATGCTCCACATTGGGAGTAGGCATGGTTAAAAAATATATTTTTATTTAAAGAAAATATTTATTTAAAAAAAAATTGTCGTTTAAGTGTCATCAAATAATGATTTTTCTGGTGTTTGGCTTTTTAAAAATAATAAAACACTCCTTTATACTAATTTCACATTTATCATTTTAGAAATCAGTTGAGAATACTCGTCATGAGTGAAATATAACTAAAATAAAAAATCATTTTTTATGGAATAACTATGTAGTATATATTGTTTATTAAATTATACAGGCTTAGAATTTAATGAACTTTCGGTTAGATCATTTTTACTTATATGTATGTAGTGTAGCTTCCCATAGAACTTAGTTTGGCTGCAATATTTTATTTTTGAACTAAAATAAAATATAATATGCGCAGATGTTTGTGATAGCATATTTTAAATATATTAAATATGTATTTTGTGATATTTTCAACAAAATCGAAAATCAAGTTCACTTTGTACCTGTGAAAACCATCCAATCCACAAGCGCAATTATTTTATAACCCTATAATATATATATCCTATTATAAATATTAGTAATTTTGTCAATAACTACTAATTTTCACTATGCGCAAACATGCGTTCGTGTCCTTACGATTGTATGCCTAACATTGTCACATTTTTAAATAATTATTTAAAAGAAATGTAACGCATATTCAGCTAGTGTTCAATTGTATAACACTTCGAATACCTTTTTGCTTGTCTTTATTATTATTTTTGTTTGCCACATGTGCATATTGGAAAGACACCGACCCCTTAAAGTAGCCGATGATTTATGGCACCGATTGTTTGAAAATAAAAAAAAACGTTTTAAAATTAAATTGTTTTATAACTTGAAGGATATAATAAAACATGGGATTGGTCACTTAACCTTTTTATGTATGTATCCTGCAAAAAAAGTGAATACAAATTGCCATATTTTTAAGTTCAGGTACCTACTACTTTCTTGGAATAATATCAATCGTATATATTATACAATATTTAAGTTCCATATCTTATATTATATTGTTAATAATTATAAATAATCCGACTAATAAAGATCAAATGAATACGTGAAAAAAATGTAGATTATATTTTTTTTTACTAATATTTAAATTCCTTTGATGTACAAGATTTCGATTCGGATATTTTTTTCATTTAAAAGATATAATGATGAACGTATTTTTGGTTCAATAAAGTTCACTTGGTTTATTATCATTGATATTTTGAGAATCCCTTCGTATTACAGATATTTGATTGAAAGCAGTATAGTTGTCCATGATTTCGACTACAAACTTGTTATTAATATGTCACAGAAATTAGACAATTGAACAGTAAAATACTTTATTATATTGTACTACTTAATACTATTATTATATACAACATTTTTAAATATTTGTACTCTATATATGAATAGTTAAATAAAAACTCGTGGTGTTCAAAGCAGAAAAAGATTTTTTAATTAAACCGGTTAACCGCCCAAAATAAACCGGTTTTCGGTTTATTTAAAAACACCCGAAAAACCGGTTAACCGGTTTCGGTTTAAACCGGTTTGGAAGCCCTAGTTATGGTGATAAAATGCAAAAATACAGGTATTTTGGAATTGAAAATTAAACGATATGTACTAGAACAGCGGTCGGCAAACTTTTTGGGCTCACGGACCACTAAATTTACAATTTTAATCCAGCGGACCACTAACTGGACTTTTGTATTAAATATTACATATTGGAAAAAAAGTGATCAAATGCGTCTAAAAATGCACCAAAGCTCATAAAACAATTCCAGATTTCTCTGCGGACCACACTTTGCCGTCCGCTGTACTAGCATGCGATCTTATTTGACCGATTGTGTTGTAATACTGGTATTAATAATTGTAATACTGATATTTCATATTAGTTACCGGAAAACCGGTATTGATATATTATTAAAATCCTTTCTTTGGAGTCAATTTCATTCAAACAGTTACACTCTTAAATCAACTTGAGTGTTTGTGATGTAGATATTTAAGCCGGCGCTTAGTTCCAAGAAATTCATTAATATTATTAAGGCGCGTCGTGGTAGGTACAATGTACTATTGTGTCAAGGCATCTCCCATCTCATACAGGTTCGATATTAAATAATAAAATAATCATTCAAAAAAAGTGCTTTCAGAATTGTTAATACTTTTATTATTTATTGTTGATACTTTTATTTATTTCTAAAAATTCTAAGCTATTCATTTTTAAGCCTTTTTTATTTACTCGATGGAGAATTTCTACGTTACTGTTATGATTAAAATTATGTTCGTTTTCGATTAGATGATTGGCAAACTCTGACAAATTGTTGAAAAAAAGTAACGAAAGCGAACATAATTTTAATCATCAAATCAATCAAAATCAATTTAAAAATGAATAGCTTAGAATTTTTAGAAATAAATTAACAATAAAGAAATATCATTAAATAATATCTTAACTAAAACAGGTGGTTGGCCACTCCTTCTAGCCTCCCATTTTTATTATAATATATCAGAATAGTAAAATTAAAATCATTCGTACTTAAGCAAGCATTTGCAAAAGTAGTAGTCTGAGGATGCCTCTGAAAGAGGCGAAACACGTGTCACAGTTTGTAGCACAATACGTGGAATAATCTAAGTTATTTTATTTTATATTATTTTCAACAAAGCTACTGTCGCATCTATTGAAAACACATACATAATTATCTTTGTATTATCTTCCTGGGAATACTCCATTCGACCTCGAGACATCCTCTCGTCACTATCGCGTGAATGACGATTCCCAATTTCTTATCACTCTATAAAACTACCAATGCCATTTAGTCGCAAGCACACTGTAAAGATAGATTATAGCATACTGTAAAGCCGAACGCCTACAACTTCCTGTTGACGCACGAATATGCCATCCTTGCCCGGCTCTCCAGAACGTCTGGCTTAGCGTGTCAGCTGTTTATACTACCCGCCATTCAAGTTCGAATCAATTGAAACGTTAAACTGGGAAAGCGTTACTATTTATTAATTAGTAATTAATAATAATTTCTTCAAAGGTAGGCGCAGTGGTTTACGCAACTTATGTTATACAAAGTAGGGATGAAATACGGTTTCGTGCATTATATTCGCGAGGCACATTCGCGCGCACAGTGACGATTGCATAATCACAATCAGAAAAAAATATTTTGAACGAGGAAGAAAAAATATTAAAACCTTTTAATAAAAGATACCTATAAACCTACCATTGATATAATTGATTTACTAATTTAAATTTTTTAATGTGATATACCTAGTTATTTTTATGATATTGAGTTGAAATTATAGAAAAAGCCCTAGAAATAATAATATATCAGAATAGTGCTTAATGTGAGCGAAACTGGTTACAATATTTATTAGATGAATTGTGAATTTGTTTTAAAAGTGTTTTATTATTTTATATAATGCCGATTCATCAAGAATAGGTGTATTATAAATATATTTTTTTTATCCATGTCCGCTCTCAATATGGAGAATATGGCCTTATAATGGAGGTATTTTAACAGAAGTTTTTTTCTACGGGAACCGTTTGTTACTCAGTCTCTCAACTTTACTGTTTTCAAAGTGGGTAGTAGGGTAAGAAGGATAAGGCTAGAACGGAAATAGTGGTTAACTAATCGCTATTGCTACACCGATTTATTTAAGTATCAGAAGGATGGGAGGAGAGGAAATAATGTGAATTAACATCACAAACTCCCAGTCTTCGATCACAACTTTGAATTTAATAATTCTCAAATTTACTGGTGAATTCCCATTGCTGGGAATCGAACCAAGACCTGCGTGATCCGTAGAGCAAGCTCTAACCAACTGGGCCACAGCAGGCGAATTATATAGGTGGTGTTATATATGTATATACAGGCAATAATAATCGCCTATGATAAAATAATGTTATTTTTAATTTGTATGAAAGGTCTATAATAATTGACGGGTGGGGTGGTGTGACAGATAGATAACGTGGCTGCAATTATCCCGCTCTTAGTTTTACGTGCATTTAACAGCTTAACGACCGCGCGTTTTTTTAAATAGAATTTCACCTTTCGAATTAAAATTTTGCGAAAAATTCGCAAAAATTGTAATTTTACTAAATTCACTATAATTTGTAAGCAAATTGAGATATCTTTACAAAATTTAATTTTCTTAGCTTCCAGATACTTCGCCTATACGCATATATGCGTCCGCCGGCCAGCAACCTTTGTTTTTCAAAGACTCAAATACGCGTCCACGGTCGTTAAGCTGTTAATTCATGTTATGGTTTTTATTGAAAAGTACGATTAGTAAGTGTTTTATGGATAACTATGTATAACTCAATCAAATACAATACACATGGTGATGTGAAATATTATATGTCACGTAATTTCAATTGATATTATGCGTTATGATTAATTATAAAGGAAAACGTACCGAAGTGTCGAAAATATAATCGAGAAGCGACGAGGTACAAAGTGACCCCAGACAAATTTGCGTAATACATATTTGCATATCACTGTAGATTACAATAAATATCAGCTAGATATTTTTGGTTTTTAGCGAATCTGTGTACACTCTTTAAAAACTACGTACCGAGAATTCCAATATGTACCATTTAATAACCAGTGGGAAGTTTAACTCTAGTTAATACTCAAGGCCTACAGAAGATAATAACCCCCATTTAGACTTAGTTCTCCACATAAAGTTTGTCAGAAGGCTGTGCTTTTCGGAATAAATTTCATTTACGAACATGTTATAAGCTGGTAGGTAATATAGAGTAGAACAGTCAATAGAATCTTGTATGCAGCTATTTTTTACTCAATGACTATATACCTAATAAGCTTGTAAAACATTTGAAAAATAAATAATTAATGACCCCACTGTGCAATAGCTTACGACATCACTGCCTTTATATTTAAATCTATATTAATTATTGTCATAAGTCACTATATGAATTGATGAGGCAAATTCTAAATTTCTTATACGCCATTTATTAACAGCATTGACCTTGGTAGTATTAATTCGTAGTGATTACAATATAATATGATTCACTATGGTACTTTGTCGCCTGCTGTGGGCCAGTTGGTTAGAGCGTGCTCTACCGATCACGCAGGTCTGGGGTTCGATTCCCGGTCAGATCACAGTGAATTTGAGAATTATTCAATTCAA
>JAHZMQ010000239.1:10000-12657 GCA_031772345.1 Himalopsyche anomala | reverse complement strand
GTTAGCAAATTTAAAATTATTCCAAAAATTAAATAATTACGAGGTCTATTTCTGCTAATAGGAAAAATAATTGTTAGCAAACTTAAACATTATTCCAAAAATTAAGTAATTTACAAGGACTATTTTTGCTACTATGAAAAATAATTGTTAGCAAACTTAAAAATTATACCAAAAATTAAATAATTTACGAGGTCTATTTCTGCTATAGGAAAAATAATTGTTAGCAAACTTAAACATTATTCCAAAAATTAAGTAATTTACAAGGACTATTTTTGCTACTATGAAAAATGGTTGTTAGCAAACTTAAAAATTATACCAAAAACAAAATAATTAACGAAATTTCTGCTTTAAGAAAATGGTTGTTAGCAAACTTAAACATTATTCCAAAAATTCAATAATTTACGAGGTCTATTTCTGCTAATAGGAAAAATGGTTGTTAGCAAAACTTAAACATTATTCCAAAAATTCAATAATTTACGAGGTCTATTTCTGCTAATAGGAAAAATAATTGTTAGCAAACTTAAACATTATACCAAAAATAAAATAATTTACGAAATTTCTGCTTCTAAGAAAAATGGTTGTTAGCAAACTTAAACATTATTCCAAAAATTCAATAATTTACGAGGTCTATTTCTGCTAATAGGAAAAATAATTGTTAGCAAACTTAAACATTATTCCAAAAATTAAGTAATTTACAAGGACTATTTTTGCTACTATGAAAAATAATTGTTAGCAAACTTAAAAATTATACCAAAAACAAAATAACTAACGAAATTTCTGCTTCTAAGAAAAATGGTTGTTAGCAAACTTAAACATTATTCCAAAAATTAAATAATTTACGAGGTCTATTTCTGCTAATAGGAAAAATAATTGTTAGCAAACTTAAACATTATTCCAAAAATTAAGTAATTTACAAGGACTATTTTTGCTACTATGAAAATTAATTGTTAGCAAACTTAAACATTATTCCAAAAATTAAGTAATTTACAAGGACTATTTTTGCTACTATGAAAAATGGTTGTTAGCAAACTTAAACATTATTCCAAAAATTCAATAATTTACGAGGTCTATTTCTGCTAATAGGAAAATAATTGTTAGCAAACTTAAACATTATTCCAAAAATTAAGTAATTTACAAGGACTATTTTTGCTACTATGAAAAATAATTGTTAGCAAACTTAAAATTATACCAAAAACAAAATAACTAACGAAATTTCTGCTTCTAAGAAAAATGGTTGTTAGCAAACTTAAACATTATTCCAAATATTAAATAATTTACGAGGTCTATTTCTGCTAATAGGAAAAATAATTGTTAGCAAACTTAAACATTATTCCAAATATTAAATAATTTACGAGGTCTATTTCTGCTAATAGGAAAAATAATTGTTAGCAAACTTAAACATTATTCCAAATATTAAATAATTTACGAGGTCTATTTCTGCTAATAGGAAAAATAATTGTTAGCAAACTTAAACATTATTCCAAAAATTAAGTAATTTACAAGGACTATTTTTGCTACTATGAAAAATGGTTGTTAGCAAATTTAAACATTATTCCAAAAATTAAATAATTTACGAGGTCTATTTCTGCTAATAGAAAAAATAATTGTTAGCAAACTTAAACATTATTCCAAAAATTAAGTAATTTACAAGGACTATTTTTGCTACTATGAAAAATAATTGTTAGCAAACTTAAAAATTATACCAAAAACAAAATAACTAACGAAATTTCTGCTTCTAAGAAAAATGGTTGTTAGCAAACTTAAACATTATTCCAAATATTAAATAATTTACGAGGTCTATTTCTGCTAATAGGAAAAATAATTGTTAGCAAACTTAAACATTATTCCAAAAATTAAGTAATTTACAAGGACTATTTTTGCTACTATGAAAAATGGTTGTTAGCAAATTTAAACATTATTCCAAAAATTAAATAATTTACGAGGTCTATTTCTGCTAATAGAAAAAATAATTGTTAGCAAACTTAAACATTATTCCAAAAATTAAGTAATTTACAAGGACTATTTTTGCTACTATGAAAAATAATTGTTAGCAAACTTAAAAATTATACCAAAAATAAAATAATTAACGAAATTTCTGCTTCTAAGAAAAATGGTTGTTAGCAAACATAAACATTATTCCAAAAATTAAATAATTTACAAAATTTCTGCTATTACGAAAAATAGTTGTTAGCAAACTAGAACATTATTCCAAAAATAAATAATTTACAATTTAAATACTGCAGGGCAGGGCTGTCGATATACGCCCCGAGATATTTCTTTTACTATCAGAATTTCTGGATTATTCAATAAATAGGTTAGTAATTTATTTTTCACGCCAGTAACTTTTCTGACTACTTAAAAATGCAACAAAAATCTCTCCGTTGAGGTCAACGGGCTTACAGCTAGTTAAAACTTTAATATCCGTGTAAGTAATAAGTAAATGCAGTGTCATCACATTAAAAATATTGTTATGTACAGCGTGAACGTAAAAGTTTAGTGTCCATTTTACAAAAAAATTTGCCGGACCTTACCTAATCTCATTCACTTTGATCATTTAACAATTGCATACGTATGCCATAACCAAAAACTGGTAAAGATGAGTTCCGGACATACTGAGAAAATTGTAACTTATCATTATACCTTACCTATTTACTACT
>JAHZMQ010000239.1:0-5000 GCA_031772345.1 Himalopsyche anomala | reverse complement strand
AGATTGTGTCGCGTACCTTTAGTAACGTTGGCGGAATACTATAATAAAATATGTCGTGTTTGTATTGATTTGTTAAAACAAAAACATATTGTTGTTTAAAATAATGTTAAAGGGTCATAACAATTTCATTATACACGTAAAAACACGATTGGAATAGGTATTATACTGCCAGTAAATCTACTATATACCTAAATCCTTAGTTTTAAAAAAACAAGAGAGTAATCATTACTACATAGACAATATGTGAGTTTCTTCAATTTTTATGTAAATTCGCGTAATCGTTACATTGTTCATCGACAGGTGTCGCGAAGACGTTTGAATTCAGTGGTCTTTGTAATAAGCAAGTTTCGCAATATCTACGTTGCTTGGTAATAAAGATGTTCCGCCTCACAATGTTACGCACCGCAGAGTTATAAATTCTCTCGAGGTGAGGCATTCATAAGAAAAAAACTAAAAAAATCTCATTATTTTAAAATTTCAAGTTATAAGTACATATACAAAAAGCGTTAAATTATTACTTATTTCTATGTGTAGTCGATTAGTATAGGTAATGGTTTTAATGGATAATTTATTTTTCAGATGTAGGAAACTTATCTTATTCGTTTTTGGATATGCATACCGTATGCAATTGTTAAATGAACAAAGGATGAATGGATTATGGTAAGTCGCCCAAATATTTGTTTGTTGAAAATGGCACATAAAATTTTTAGTTTTCACGATGTGCATAACTAATATTTTAAGGTGGATGGACAGGTGAATTTACAATAATTAAGGCGTATTTATTTAATAACTAGCCTGTAAGCCAGTTGACCTCAACGGAGAGATTTTTGTTGCATTTTTAAGTAGTCAGAAAAGTTACTGGCGTGAAAAATAAATTACTAACTATTTATTGAATAATCCAGAAATTCTGATAGTAAAAGAAATATCTCGGGGCGTATATCGACAGCCCTGCCCTGCAGTATTTAAATTGTAAATTATTTATTTTTGGAATAATGTTCTAGTTTGCTAACAACTATTTTTCGTAATAGCAGAAATTTTGTAAATTATTTAATTTTTGGAATAATGTTTATGTTTGCTAACAACCATTTTTCTTAGAAGCAGAAATTTCGTTAATTATTTTATTTTTGGTATAATTTTTAAGTTTGCTAACAATTATTTTTCATAGTAGCAAAAATAGTCCTTGTAAATTACTTAATTTTTGGAATAATGTTTAAGTTTGCTAACAATTATTTTTTCTATTAGCAGAAATAGACCTCGTAAATTATTTAATTTTTGGAATAATGTTTAAATTTGCTAACAACCATTTTTCATAGTAGCAAAAATAGTCCTTGTAAATTACTTAATTTTTGGAATAATGTTTAAGTTTGCTAACAATTATTTTTCCTATTAGCAGAAATAGACCTCGTAAATTATTTAATATTTGGAATAATGTTTAAGTTTGCTAACAACCATTTTTCTTAGAAGCAGAAATTTCGTTAGTTATTTTGTTTTTGGTATAATTTTTAAGTTTGCTAACAATTATTTTTCATAGTAGCAAAAATAGTCCTTGTAAATTACTTAATTTTTGGAATAATGTTTAAGTTTGCTAACAATTATTTTTTCTATTAGCAGAAATAGACCTCGTAAATTATTTAATTTTTGGAATAATGTTTAAATTTGCTAACAACCATTTTTCATAGTAGCAAAAATAGTCCTTGTAAATTACTTAATTTTTGGAATAATGTTTAAGTTTGCTAACAATTATTTTTCCTATTAGCAGAAATAGACCTCGTAAATTATTTAATATTTGGAATAATGTTTAAGTTTGCTAACAATTATTTTTCCTATTAGCAGAAATAGACCTCGTAAATTATTTAATATTTGTAATAATGTTTAAGTTTGCTAACAATTATTTTTCCTATTAGCAGAAATAGACCTCGTAAATTATTTAATATTTGGAATAATGTTTAAGTTTGCTAACAACCATTTTTCTTAGAAGCAGAAATTTCGTTAGTTATTTTGTTTTTGGTATAATTTTTAAGTTTGCTAACAATTATTTTTCATAGTAGCAAAAATAGTCCTTGTAAATTACTTAATTTTTGGATTAATGTTTAAGTTTGCTAACAATTATTTTTCCTATTAGCAGAAATAGACCTCGTAAATTATTTAATTTTTGGAATAATGTTTAAGTTTGCTAACAACCATTTTTCTTAGAAGCAGAAATTTCGTTAATTATTTTATTTTTGGTATAATTTTTAAGTTTGCTAACAATTATTTTTCATAGTAGCAAAAATAGTCCTTGTAAATTACTTAATTTTTGGAATAATGTTTAAGTTTGCTAACAATTATTTTTCCTATTAGCAGAAATAGACCTCGTAAATTATTTAATATTTGGAATAATGTTTAAGTTTGCTACATTTTTCTTAGAAGCAGAAATTTCGTTAGTTATTTTGTTTTTGGTATAATTTTTAAGTTTGCTAACAATTATTTTTCATAGTAGCAAAAATAGTCCTTGTAAATTACTTAATTTTTGGAATAATGTTTAAGTTTGCTAACAATTATTTTTCCTATTAGCAGAAATAGACCTCGTAAATTATTTAATTTTTGGAATAATGTTTAAGTTTGCTAACAACCATTTTTCTTAGAAGCAGAAATTTCGTTAATTATTTTATTTTTGGTATAATTTTTTAGTTTGCTAACAATTATTTTTCATAGTAGCAAAAATAGTCCTTGTAAATTACTTAATTTTTGGAATAATGTTTAAGTTTGCTAACAATTATTTTTCCTATTAGCAGAAATAGACCTCGTAAATTATTTAATATTTGGAATAATGTTTAAGTTTGCTAACAACCATTTTTCTTAGAAGCAGAAATTTCGTTAATTATTTTGTTTTTGGTATAATTTTTAAGTTTGCTAACAATTATTTTTCATAGTAGCAAAATAGTCCTTGTAAATTACTTAATTTTTGGAATAATGTTTAAGTTTGCTAACAATTATTTTTCCTATTAGCAGAAATAGACCTCGTAAATTATTTAATTTTTGGAATAATGTTTAAGTTTGCTAACAACCATTTTTCATAGTAGCAAAAATAGTCCTTGTAAATTACTTAATTTTTGGAATAATGTTTAAGTTTGCTAACAATTATTTTTTCTATTAGCAGAAATAGACCTCGTAAATTATTTAATTTTTGGAATAATGTTTAAATTTGCTAACAACCATTTTTCATAGTAGCAAAAATAGTCCTTGTAAATTACTTAATTTTTGGAATAATGTTTAAGTTTGCTAACAATTATTTTTCCTATTAGCAGAAATAGACCTCGTAAATTATTTAATATTTGGAATAATGTTTAAGTTTGCTAACAACCATTTTTCTTAGAAGCAGAAATTTCGTTAATTATTTTGTTTTTGGAATAATGTTTAAGTTTGCTAACAACCATTTTTCATAGTAGCAAAAATAGTCCTTGTAAATTAGTTAATTTTTGGAATAATGTTTAAGTTTGCTAACAATTATTTTTCCTATTAGCAGAAATAGACCTCGTAAATTATTGAATTTTTGGAATAATGTTTAAGTTTGCTAACAACCATTTTTCATAGTAGCAATAATAGTCCTTGTAAATTAATTAATTTTTGGAATAATGTTTAAGTTTGCTAACAATTATTTTTCCTATTAGCAGAAATAGACCTCGTAAATTATTTAATTTTTGGAATAATGTTTAAGTTTGCTAACAACCATTTTTCATAGTAGCAAAATTAAGTCCTTGTAAATTACTTAATTTTTGGAACAATGTTTAAGTTTGCTAACAACCATTTTTCTTAGAAGCAGAAATTTCGTAAATTATTTTATTTTTGGTATAATTTTTAAGTTTGCTAACAATTATTTTTCCTATTAGCAGAAATAGACCTCGTAAATTATTTAATTTTTGGAATAATGTTTAAGTTTGCTAACAACCATTTTTCATAGTAGCAAAAATAGTCCTTGTAAATTACTTAATTTTTGGAATAATGTTTAAGTTTGCTAACAATTATTTTTCATAGTAGCAGAAATAGACCTCGTAAATTATTTAATTTTTGGAATAATGTTTAAGTTTGCTAACAACCATTTTTCATAGTAGCAAAAATAGTCCTTGTAAATTACTTAATTTTTGGAATAATGTTTAAGTTTGCTTACAATTATTTTTCCTATTAGCAGAAATAGACCTCGTAAATTATTGAATTTTTGGAATAATGTTTAAGTTTGCTAACAACAATTTTTCATAGTAGCAAAAATAGTCCTTGTAAATTACTTAATTTTTGGAATAATGTTTAAGTTTGCTAACAATTATTTTTCCTATTAGCAGAAATAGACCTCGTAAATTATTTAATTTATGGAATAATGTTTAAGTTTGCTAACAATTATTTTTCCTATTAGCAGAAATAGACCTCGTAAATTATTGAATATTTGGAATAATGTTTAAGTTTGCTAACAACCATTTTTCGTATATATATAAATAAATAGTTAATTAAATTATTATATATTAAATTATTATATATAATTGAGCAGCCCTATATAGCCTTCGTTTAGTGCAAGATTTCACCCACAGATGTCATTATTAGTTCACTAAAACTTTAAATAGAGTTTTTTTTTCGTAACCATCAATTGAACTTGTGGAACAATGCGTAAGGTGTCCGAACGACGCGCATGAAAATTGGGGCATGGTATCGAATCCCACAGCTTGAGAGAATATTTTTTGAAAATTAATTGTTTTTACACATAATAAAATAAAAATGTCATGATTTCAAAAATTCACTCATGACGTCAGAGAAAAATGAAGAAATGAATTAATGACGACAGCGGGGCAGGATGGGGGGGAGGGGGACCGTCTTTCTTGACGTCATCGAAAAGGCGAAATCGCGACCATAATATACAAACGAAAAAAGTATCTCTTTAGTATGAATAAAAAAATGTTGACAGCGTGGCTGGGGCGGAGGAGGGGAAGGGGAAATCGGGGACAATTTACAGACGGACGGACGGACGGACGGAC
>JAHZMQ010000238.1:0-12671 GCA_031772345.1 Himalopsyche anomala | reverse complement strand
TCATCTATATATTAATAGTCGATAATGTCCGTCCGTCCGTCCGTCCGTCCGTCTGTAAATTGTCCCCGATTTTCCCTCCCCCTCCTCCGCCCCAACCCCGCTGTCAACCATTTTTTTATTCATACTAAATACATACTTTTTTCGTTTGTATATGGTCGCGATTTCGCCTTTTCGATGACGTCAAGAAATACGGTCCTCCTCCCCCCCCCACCCCATCCTGCCCCGCTGTCGCCATTAATTAATACACTGTTATTTGACGAAACGAATCAATGGCTGAAAATTTGAATTCTCATACAAAAAAACCGCTGCGGCCGTGGTTCGAACCATCGCTTCTGGATCATGCGTTGTAACCGGTACCGCTCGGGCCAACGAACACCGGTCAGCATCGATCTGATTTAATTATATATATTAAGCACACATGTAAATTATTCTAAAAATGCCAAAATACGCATACTTCACATGCATACATAAACAGTTGAATTATCAAATGGCTGAAAATTTGGATTCTCATACAAAAAAGCTCCGCGACCGTCGATCGATCCCATAATTATGAATTATCAGCCGAGCTCTTTGTCAACTGAGCTAACGTCACAATTATCAGAAACGATGAAAATATATAATATATATTAAATTTCGTTTGAAAATGGAACCTTTCGTTTTTTATTTAAAAAACAGCATGCATATTATATGTTTTATTTTTCGAGCCTTTCTCAATTCTACTGTACCCTAGAGGTAAGCCGCTCGACTGGTAATCTGTAGGAACTTGGTTCGAATCTAGCCTAGAGCGCTTCTTTTTGGGTTTATAACATTTTTTTTTTTGAAAATTTTCTTTTTAAATCACAGTACATCTTGATCGTATGAAAATAAATGCTACCAAAATAACAAAATCCGATTGACTAGCGAAATATGTTTTTCAAAAAATAAATATAAGACGCAATTATTTCAAGATTTGTTTTTAATCTAGGTACATACGTGGTATAGTTAGTTGTTGGCGAAAGCATAATTTCAGTATGTATAATAAAATAACTTCAGTAAAAATCATTATATATATTTTAAAAAACAAGTTCTGTTTGGAGAATCAGTCAACATTTTGATAATTTTGTTTTGATAAAATGTGCAATTAATTTATACCATTTTGCATGTGAAAAATGATTATTAGCAAACTTAAACATTATTTCAAAAATTAAGTAATTTACAATTTAAAACTGCAGGGCTGTCGATATATGCGCCGAGGTCGATTTATGCTACTATGAAAAATGATTGTTAGCAAACTTGAACATTATTCCAAAGATTTAGTATTTTACGAAATTTCTGTCACTACGAAAAAAAATGTTAGCAAACTTAAACATTATTCCAAAAATTAGGTAATTTACGAGGTATATTTCTGCTAATAGGAAAAATAATTGTTAGCAAACTCAACATTATTCCAAAAATTAAATAATTTACAATTTAAATACAACAGGGCATGCTGTCGATATATGCCCCGAGATATATTTATTTTATTTTTAGAATTTCTGGCTTATTCAATAAATAGGTTTGTAATTTTCTGACTTCTTAAAAATGCAACAAAAATCCCCCCGTTGAGGTCAACGGGCTTACAGCTAGTTATTTTAAATTGTTAACTTTTTATTTAAAATTTTCATTTTCATGATAATAAATTATGTATATCTAAAAAAATATAGCATTTTACTTGGGCCCCGCTTTGTTTTTAACTCATTGATGTTTTTGCTTAAAAATAATTTCAGTCACTGCTCATTACAGGAACACCTAACGAGAACATTCGTCATGCACTACGCCCGTATCCCGTTGGTTTTGGAGTTGTCGGCGGACCCCGACATGCTGAGCAACCGAGTGGTTCACATGTCGGTTCAGCTTTTCTCGAACGAAGCCCTCGCCCTGCGTATGGTCAACCAGCTGAATCTGCTACACGTTATGGTTATCTCTCTCAAGGTCATGATGACTAAGATATTGGTCAAGAATACTTTGCACGGTATGTATTTCGATACACGGACAAACATTAACTACCTCTTCCTCGAGTTGACGCTTTTGTCAGGTTGTTTTAAAGATACAGCCAGTCTTTGACTTTTGTACTTAATTATTTCCAGAAATGTACAAATGTTCAACGACATGTATGGTTTGTCGTATCACTTGAGTGTCACCGTAGCGGTAACATAAATATAAAGTCTCATTTCTCAATATTGGTTATATTTGCACTTCACATTTTTCTACATTATTTTTGTATTCTATTGTAAAAATGTATTTTTTTTAAATGCTCCTTGTTCCCTATAATCACATGCAAAAAATTCTTGAGTCCAAAGAGTTAAATGTGTAAAAAGAGCATTTTAAAATATTTTAATCATATAGTATCAAAAATAGAACTGTCCCATACATGATGTATGGAACAGTTCTGCTTTTGATACCATACGACTAATTTGTTCATCAATGGAACAGCATGTATAACAACGTTGAAGAGACCTATTAGTACTCGATTGTTTTCCTTTTCTTCTTTTGATAGTGTTCAGTTCCACAATATGCCAATTTCCCTATACAGTTTACCTATTGAAGTTATTTTATATGGCAAACCAAAATTTAAAATTGTCAGATTTCTCTTTAAATTGTGTTATTTTTATTTAACCCCATTTTGAATTGGGACTCATTTTGCTATTGATGTCTAATAAATAGCAGAACGGTACATGAACAAATAAATTGAAATAAAAATTTGATGTTTTATTAAATTTTAATTATTGATTTGTCGACACCAATTTTTTTTTTAACTAATACAAAGTAAAAATTATTAACTTCTCACCAAATCAACCAAACTCGACATGGCATATAAATGATTTTGCTATTTCATTCCTATATCTCAGTAAAAACAATAATGACATATTTATGTATTTACGACATTAAAATTATTTACGTTGCGATGAGAACACAGTTTTTAGTGAAAAGTAACATACCAAATAGCCTTTTTTTCATTTACCGGCAAACCGGTAATAGGACCGGTAACCGGTTCTTTACAGTACACATTGTGCTACATCTTGAAATTGGTATTTTTGAGATATGGCTGACCAAAATTTTGACACATTTACTTATTATAATAATATGATAATTATTATTTTTTTCATCTTTTTAATCATTTATCTCGATTCAATTCAATTTTTTTTTAAATGTCGACAAAACTGTACAATGATATTTCGAGTTATGTTCATATGGAACTGAGAAAAGATTGATTATATTTCTTTTTTTTCCATATACAAATATCTGCCAACCGAGAGAAAACTAGTCACTTTTGTGGTGCTACAGAAGAGTAGTATTCGAATATAATGAGTAATATAACTCAAAACATCAAATTTTTGTCTTATCATTCTATGGAACTAGGCCATGGATATATAGTAATATGTTGTGACCCTTGATAGAATTCGTTTTGATCGTTTCAGATCAATGCAAGAATTGCCATCGCGTAATAGACTGTGCCCGCCGTGTGATGAAAGAGCACTGCTATTGGCCACTGGTTTCGGACTTCAACAATGTCCTATCCCACAAGAGTGTAGCGCTGGTCTTCCTTCAGGAAGAGACCCTCATTGATATGTGGTTTGAGTTCCTCTCAATGTTACAAGGTAAACAATGTGATTTATATTGTTATTAGAGCTGGGCTTGTCTTATTAAGGGGACCAGAGGGTTGAACGGGGCATATCTTTGTTCCTTTCATAGAAACATATTTTTTTTAACCATGGGTGCTCGGAACGTGTAGCATATTTTCACCATACTGGCAGATAGATGCTGGTATGTAAGTATTCAATAATATTCTTAAATATCCATGCTTTATCTGGAATAACTCAGGAGCATTTATCGTATCAACTTGGCAAAAACACCAACTTATTTTACTGATAATTCTTATTAATGCAGACTTAAATGTTCTCATTCTTAAAATCAACACAACTTCTTAACCAAACAATATTTTGCGAAATTTTGGCTGAAATTTTCAAAGAAATCATATGTGACATTTAATAATCTATATATATAAAACAAAGTGGGGTTATTTACACCACGTATATCTCGAGAATTGCTGCAAGGATTTCAATGATCTTTGATTTATTAAATTTGTGTCCACCTAGAATAGCAGAATAAGCATTAAAACATCGGAAAAATATCGATAACGGGAAAGAAATTATAAAGAAAATAATATTCTCATACAGAACAAGATTTTCAAATGACGAACAGCTTCAAACGATAAAATGTCGTATGCTGGTTTCAGAAAAATCCACCAGATCGCACTGTTTTCTATATTTGTTTGTTTTTGCTTCTTTTGCATACGATTGACTTATAAATAATTTTAAATTTAGAATATGGATTAGAATAAAAGAAATCGATGATATGAAATGAAAACGAAAGAAAATCGGATAATATTGAAGTAAGGTTATGTTTATAATTAGGTATGATAAATTTTTGACAACAATATTTTGCACGAACGTTGCTTTACTCTGAGATGACACGTTATTACACTTGGAACGCTATATCGAAGAAATTTTAACGTCAAAAGCAAAGCGATGCGGTTCCTGATCACCCGAATGACTATTGATGCTTTTGGTCGCATTTACACAGTTCATCCGAAAAATGACGAATGCTTCTTTCTACTTGCATGTCAACAGCTCAATTTGCTTGAAAATGATACTTATTGGGACATGACAATCGCTGAAGAAATTGTTTCTGAATCTCCAAGTCAGATACGCACATTATTTTCCATCATTATTTTGACATGCTTCACATCGAATCCATGTGAACTGTGGAACAAGTACAAGGATGACATGTCGGAAGACATTTTACATCGAATTCGTGTCACTTCGGGGAATCCCGATCTCGAGGTGAATGAAAAGCTAAATAATCAGGCTTTGATTTAGATCGAAGACATGTTATCTCATGTGAGGCATTTTGTTAGTCAAGTTAGGAATGCCAACGCCACATCGTGGGACTGGGAAGATATTCCTCATGTCATTGATTATGGCGACTGTTCGTGCGAGATCCGAAATTGTTGTAGCAGTTTCGTCTTCTGAAATAGCAGCCACGTTGATAGAAGGATGGCGAACGGCTCATTCAGTGCTGAAATATCCGTTAAACCTTTAAACGACTGAAAAACTGACATGCAAGATTGCGAAACACTCAGCAATGACCAAAGTTTTGGTAGCAAGTAAAATCATCACCTGGGATTTATGCACAATGACGCACAGACGCGCATTGGAAGCACGCAATCGAATATCTGTGCAATGACTTAAGATGTTTTAAAGGCGCAATGATTTAAATATCTGGCGATTTCCGCCAAACACTACCAGTCATACCAAGATCGACCGCTGCCGATGAAATAAACGCTTGCTTCAAAACATCGACTCTGTGGCGCTATGTGAAGAAACTTCAGCTAACGATAAACATGCGAGTTGCATTTTTAAACGATCCATCTGCCGAAGATTTCTCCAAGCAATTGCTGACTATCGTCGGTAACGGCCGTGTTCCTGTTGACGAATCGAACGGATTGATTTCGATTCCGCCGAATTTTTCCAATTTCGTCTCAACGAAGGACGGCTTCATCAACAAAATGTTCCCAAACATCTAATCACAAAAATCACAATTGGTTGAGTGAACGAGCAATTCTTGATCAAATTCAAAATCAAATCGTTGATCTACTGCATTCCTTTAAATCTATCGACTGTGCCACTTGAATTAGATCATTTCAATGTAATTTAAATACTTTTCATTTTGAATTTTGAACATTTATTGAACTTAATTCATTTTGAGTATTCATTCAAACTGAATTTAATTCATCCAATAAATTAACACAGCATTTATTGATTCTGAGGCGGTACGAAGTTCGTCGGGCCAGCTAGTTAAACATAAAAAGAAAACATTTTGAACACATCATAATTTCACTACTTTTCTAAGCTGAATATAAAAACCTGTTATTAATTTAGTATATAGCCCTCCACTTGTTAACAATATGAAATATTCAAAATATTCTGTATAAAAAATAACATTAATCCATACCATACAATCTATATATTAATACTCGATAATGTCCGTCCGTCTGAATGATTGTCCGCGATTTTCCCTCCCCCTCCTCCGCCCCAGCCCCGCTGTCGCCATTTTTTTATTCATACCAAATACATACTTTTTTCGTTTGTATATGGTCGCGATTTCACCTTTTCGATGACGTCAAGAAAGACGGTCCCCCTCCCCCCCATCCTGCCCCGCTGTCGTCATTAATTCATTTCTTCATTTTTCTCTGACGTCATGAGTGAATTTTTGAAATCATGACATTTTTATTTTATTATGTGTAAAAACAATTAATTTTCAAAAAATATTCTCTCAAGCAGTGGGATTCGATACCATGCCCCAATTGTCATGCGCGACGTTCGGACACCTTACACACTGCTACACCAGTCCGGTGGATGGTTACGAAAAAAAAACTCTCTTTAAAGTTTTAGTTACCTAAGAATGACATCGGTGGGTGAAATCTTGCACTAAACGAATTTGACCGTTCTGCAGCGTTTTGAGAGGCTATATAAGGCTGCTCAATTATATATAATAATTTAATATATAATAATTTAATTAACTATTTATTTATATATATACGAAAAATGGTTGTTAGCAAGCTTAAACATTATTCCAAATATTAAATAATTTACGAGGTCTATTTCTGCTAATACGAAAAATAGTTGTTAGCAAACTTAAACATTATTCCAAAAATTAAGTAAATAACAAGGACTATTTTTGCTACTATGAAAAATGGTTGTTAGCAAACTTAAACATTATTCCAAAAATTAAATAATTTACGAGGTCTATTTCTGCTAATAGGAAAAATAATTGTTAGCAAACTTAAACATTATTCCAAAAATTAAGTAATTTACAAGGACTATTTTTGCTACTATGAAAAATGGTTGTTAGCAAACTTAAACATTATTCCAAAAATTCAATAATTTACGAGGTCTATTTCTGCTAATACGAAAAATAATTGTTAGCAAACTTAAACATTATTCCAAAAATTAAGTAATTTACAAGGACTATTTTTGCTACTATGAAAAATGGTTGTTAGCAAACTTAAACATTATTCCAAAAATTCAATAATTTACGAGGTCTATTTCTGCTAATACGAAAAATAATTGTTAGCAAACTTAAACATTATTCCAAAAATTAAGTAATTTACAAGGACTATTTTTGCTACTATGAAAAATGGTTGTTAGCAAACTTAAACATTATTCCAAAAATTCAATAATTTACGAGGTCTATTTCTGCTAATAGGAAAAATAATTGTTAGCAAACTTAAACATTATTCCAAAAATTAAGTAATTTACAAGGACTATTTTTGCTACTATGAAAAATAATTGTTAGCAAACTTAAAAATTATACCAAAAATAAAATAATTTACGAAATTTCTGCTTCTAAGAAAAATGGTTGTTAGCAAACTTAAACATTGTTCCAAAAATTAAGTAATTTACAAGGACTATTTTTGCTACTATGAAAAATGGTTGTTAGCAAACTTAAACATTATTCCAAAAATTCAATAATTTACGAGGTCTATTTCTGCTAATACGAAAAATAATTGTTAGCAAACTTAAACATTATTCCAAAAATTAAGTAATTTACAAGGACTATTTTTGCTACTATGAAAAATAATTGTTAGCAAACTTAAAAATTATACCAAAAATAAAATAATTTACGAAATTTCTGCTTCTAAGAAAAATGGTTGTTAGCAAACTTAAACATTGTTTCAAAAATTAAGTAATTTACAAGGACTATTTTTGCTACTATGAAAAATGGTTGTTAGCAAACTTAAACATTATTCCAAAAAATAAATAATTTACGAGGTCTATTTCTGCTAATAGGAAATTAATTGTTAGCAAACTTAAACATTATTCCAAAAATTAAGTAATTTACAAGGACTATTTTTGCTACTATGAAAAATGGTTGTTAGCAAACTTAAACATTATTCCAAAAATTAAATAATTTACGAGGTCTATTTCTGCTAATAGGAAAAATAATTGTTAGCAAACTTAAACATTATTCCAAAAATTAAGTAATTTACAAGGACTATTTTTGCTACTATGAAAAATGGTTGTTAGCAAACTTAAACATTATTCCAAAAATTCAATAATTTATGAGGTCTATTTCTGCTAATACGAAAAATAATTGTTAGCAAACTTAAACATTATTCCAAAAATTAAGTAATTTACAAGGACTATTTTTGCTACTATGAAAAATGGTTGTTAGCAAACTTAAACATTATTCCAAAAATTCAATAATTTACGAGGTCTATTTCTGCTAATAGGAAAAATAATTGTTAGCAAACTTAAACATTATTCCAAATATTAAATAATTTACGAAATTTCCGCTAATACGAAAAATAGTTGTTAGCAAACTTAAACATTATTCCAAAAATTAAGTAATTTACAAGGACTATTTTTGCTACTATGAAAAATGGTTGTTAGCAAACTTAAACATTATTCCAAAAATTCAATAATTTACGAGGTCTATTTCTGCTAATAGGAAAAATAATTGTTAGCAAACTTAAACATTATTCCAAATATTAAATAATTTACGAAATTTCCGCTAATACGAAAAATAGTTGTTAGCAAACTTAAACATTATTCCAAAAATTAAGTAATTTACAAGGACTATTTTTGCTACTATGAAAAATGGTTGTTAGCAAACTTAAACATTATTCCAAAAATTAAATAATTTACGAGGTATAATTCTGCTAATAGGAAAAATAATTGTTAGCAAACTTAAACATTATTCCAAATATTAAATAATTTACGAAATTTCCGCTAATACGAAAAATAGTTGTTAGCAAACTTAAACATTATTCCAAAAATTAAGTAATTTACAAGGACTATTTTTGCTACTATGAAAAATGGTTGTTAGCAAACTTAAACATTATTCCAAAAATTAAATAATTTACGAGGTCTATTTCTGCTTCTACGAAAAATGGTTGTTAGCAAACTTAAATATTATTTCAAAAATTAAGTAATTTACAAGGACTTTTTTTGTTACTACGAAAAATAGTTAACAAACTTAAACATTATTCCAAAAATTCAATAACTTACGAAATTTCTGCTATTACGAAAAATAGTTGTTGGCAAACTAGAACATGATTCCAAAAATAAATAATTTACAATTTAAATACTGCAGGGCAGGGCTGTCGATATACGCCCCCAGATATATTTCTTTTACTATCAGAATTTCTGGATTATTCAATAAATAGGTTAGTAATTTATTTTTGACGCCTGTAAATTTTCTGACTACTTAAAAATGCAACAAAAATCCCCCCGTTGAGGTCAACGGGCTTACAGCTAGTATAAATAAATATTGGATTAAATCCTCATTCCTACAAATTTACAATCACTGGAAGTGTGAAATCTGATGCCCTAAATATTCGAGAAACATGTGTCGCCTTTTAAAAAAAAATACTATGTATGAACTAACATTCAGGGCATAATAAATTATGAGGTTTATTGCTTATTGTCAAAAAGGGTCACTTTCCACGGCAGTTATTTTGAAGAAACCATTAAATCTATATACTAACAAAACCGACAGGAGACGGTAAAAGTATTTTTATGTTTCCCGCCTATAATGTGTTAATTCATGACTTAATTTGTGGCAGATAGAAATAAATCCATTTATTTTTATAGTATTTGATATTATAGTTGTCTATGTTACATAAAATATCAAGGCTGGAGGTTTGTTTTATCCTAAAAGCTCAAATTTTCATTTGATGTTTACCGAAAATTATCAATTTGTTACTTACTAACGTTTGCTAGTATGGTGATGATTGGTCTCTAATAGAGTACATCACAGGCATGGGCAACCTTTCCTAGGTCTGGGGCCAAATTATCATTCTGTCTCCGAGTCAAGGGCCGTAGCAAATTATTAAACATAATGAAGTAATATTTAACCTTTAAACGCTCGTGCACCGTGCGCAATAGGCGTCGCTCAGTTGCCCGAGCATTTTTTCGCGCGCTGTTGAGATGTCTAAAAAAATCAGTATCTCCAAAACTAGTGAACTATTTTTGATAAAATAAGAAGGGTTCTCAAATAAAAGGTTTATTCTAAATTTAAAACATTTTTAATAAGATTTTATTTACATATTTTATATACTATCAACAAATAAAAGATAATATCATAAAAAGATTCAAAATTTACATCAGATTAAATAAAAAAAAATTAACAACAGTATAAAAAAATAAGAGATATAATACAACACTTAAAAACATTCCAAAACATAAAGATCAGTGATTTTTACGCGTATGCCAAATTTTAAAACAATTGTTAAGACACAAACCAACTTTGTATTTCTCGCAACTATAAATTGATCTAGCAATCTTACCACCTTGGAAACACACGCGAGAATAAGCATTAACCCTTTTAATGCCGGGCGATTTTGCTATGCATATGCTAAAAATGCTAAGCATTTTTTATAGAAAAAATCGACTTTTACAATTTTTCAAAAAAAGTATTGAAAAGCATTTTTCAGAAACTTGAAAAAAAATACGTGTATTCTCTATGATCTATGGAAATAGTATTCGGTGATATTTTCTGCATTTTATAAAACAACAAAAAAAAATATAAACAATTATTAAAAAAAAAAAAAAAAACTAAGTTCCGCATAAAAAACACAGCTTAAAACATATTAATTTTGTAACATTTTGTAAGTAGTTATGTAGTAAAATCTATTAGTAATCAATGAATCAAAAAAAAATAGATATTTTTTATTAATTTACAAAGAACCAGATTTTTTTGCATATTTGCAAGCAAAGTGAAAAAATGAGTTTATTTATTATGTCACGTTACATTGTTTTACATTGCGAAAAGATTGATAAACTAAATTTACTTAAATTTATTGACTTCCTTGATTTCATATACATACGTATAAGATCTTAGGCACATCTATGATCATTGAGTAGTCAATGAATGAAAAAAAAACTAATATTTTATTATTTTACAAAGAACCAGATTTTTTTGCATATTTGCACGCAAGTGAATAAAATGAGTTCATCCATTATGTCATGTTACGTTGTTTTACATTGCGAAAAGATTGATAAGCTAAATTTTCTTGAATTTATCGACTCTTGTATAAGATCTTAGACACATTTATGGTCATTGAAACAAATGGCATGCATACCCTTTTGGCACTTTGAGCATATTGTACGAGATCTTCGTCGCTTTGCTACACCCCTTTTGTTAGCTCTAGTACTACACATGCAGCAATCCTTTTCCTTTTTGTTTGGGAGTTTCAACAATTTACACACATCTGAATTTTCCGCAACTGGGTTATTTTTAAAGTTAAGCCACTCCTCACTAAGATTTTCAATTATTGAAATTATAAATGTTTTGAGGTGTCTCCAAATTTTCTGATGAGGATGATACTTTCCTGCGAGAATCTAAAGACATCGGAGTGATGCCAGTGTCGTCACTATTTGAAGACATGGTGTCCTCACTGTTTTGTAGACAAAATAGTACACACTAACCAAAATATGTAATCCAGAATAATACAATCCAAATAAAATAACACGAGATCACGAGATAATATCACAAAAACAACGCACTACAAACGACTGTTGGCGAGGTAATGAACATACCTTTTAAAACTAAGAAACATCTGTTTTTGTAGAATATCTAAATGGAGATTGAAATGCGTAAAATGGTGAATGAAATACAACTGTGCGTTACCTGCTACTGTTCTGCTTCGATTCGCTTCGCATCGAAAAATTAGGTCTCGCATCGGGATATTTGTCACAAAAAATAAATAGGAAACATCTTGATTCCACTCAAATAGACCTGACGAATGTAGAGCAAAAATATTCCATTTGCTGTTAAATAACTTACAAAACATAAATAAAAATTGAATAGGTATACATTTGGTATCTGAAGCGCCGGGCCGATTTTTCGCAGCGGGATATTTGTCACAAAAAAAATAGGAAAAATCTTGACTCCGATCAAATAAACCTGATGAGTGTATAGCAAAAATGTTCCCTTTGCTGTAAAATAACTTTATAACAAAAATAAAAATTAAATAGGTGTAATTTTGGTATCTGAGCGCCGGGCCGATTTTTCGCAGCGGCAAAATTTTGACAAAAAAAAATAGGAAAGATCTTGACTCCGATCAAATAAACCTGACGAGTGTATAGCAAAAATGTTCCCTTTGCTGTAAAATAACTTTATAACAAAAATAAAAATTAAATAGGTATAATTTTTGTATCTGAAGCGCCGGGCCGATTTTTCGCAGCCGGATATTTGGCACAAAAAAAAAATAGGAAAGATCTTGACTCCGATCAAATAAACTTGACGAGTGTATAGCAAAAATGTTCCCTTTGCTGTAAAATAACTTTATAACAAAAATAAAAATTAAATAGGTATAATTTTGGTATCTGAAGCGCCGGGCCGATTTTTCGGCCGTTTTTTCGCAACAGGATATTTGTCACAAAAAAAAAATAGGAAAAATCCTGATTCTACTCAAATAAACCTGACGAATGTAGAGCAAAAATGTTCCTGTTGTTGTTAAATATCCTATAAAATACAAATAAAAATTGAATAGATATAAATTTGGTGTCTGAAGTGCCGGGCCCGTCGCATTTTTCGCATAGGTAGGGAGGGCCGATTTATCGGCCCTCCGGCATTAAAAGGGT
>JAHZMQ010000237.1:0-12695 GCA_031772345.1 Himalopsyche anomala | reverse complement strand
TGATATGTAAGTAATATCATTTTCACTATATTTTCATCCACCCACTGACAATATCTACTTTTTTTGAGACGGCATTTTTGAAATTGTCATTGGTAAAAAAACAAATACATTGTTTTGAATATAGAATCAATGCGGGCTTTGTTTCAATATTATGCTTTCTTTCGTCTAATTTATGCTTTGAGATTAAACACAACTTTTTGGGGGTCACGTTTTGATGAAATAGAAAAAAACTTCAGAGGTAATAAACAAAAATTGTTACTTAGAAAGAGTCAATGCAAGCGATAATTAATTCACCATTTTTCCTCGCATGATTATTTTTTGTAAAACACTAAAAACAAGATCATGATGACATTGCTTGGGAAGAATTAAAAATTTTGATGTTGTTCCTGCTAAGCAAACAGAGATGTGAAGGAAAATTGAAATACTCTAACTTACTCTTACACGTTTGCAATTTATTTAAAAAATCTCTTTCTTATTTAATTTACATTCATACCAGATCGACCAGTGGCGACTTTTGACTAAAGCGATTTGTACACTCAAAAAAATTAAAACAACAGTTGGGGTCGTTAGTTTTTTCCGACTACGGTAACGACTTCAACTCTACAACCATGTTTTTAATAAAACTAATAAACTGTCAGATAAAATATATGTTAATAACGCTACTAACGATTTGTGAAGAGAAAAGCCAGAAAATTTAATTATAAATATGTTTTTTCCCAAATGTTATGTTTACAAAATAAAATCTGGTATCTTTTGTCATGAATTAAGCTAAAACTTTAAATTCGTTTACTTATTTGTAAAATGAATACTTATAATAATAGCAATAATTTGCCACTTTTCCTCCAAACAAAAAAAAAGACAATTGACTAATATTTTTTTTGACTCATTAAAAAAAGTTCCTGCTCTGAAAAAAAATCCAAAATCCAAAAGAAAAAAAAATAACAAAATACTTACATTATAATATTTTTAGAAAAATTATATTTATGAATAAAAAAAATTAAGCAACCTGTAGTATAATCTCATAACTAAAAAAATAGAAGTAATTTTTAAAAAAGTGGAGGAATTATTGGGGTGGGGCGGCAAATTCAAGAAACGCCCTGGGCAGTTCAGTTGAAATCGATTCAAGATAATTTAAAAATAAATATCATACAAATTTTGAATGGGTCCTTTTTACAATTGTCATTTCTAAATACCTATTATCACCATTATCCTGCTTTGTTCATATTCGCCCCTGATGTAGATAATAATTTGAATTAACCCAATACACCCTGATTGTCTTTAACCAAAGCCCCCTATAGTCAAAGCCATGCTATTGAGTAGAAAACAGGTACTTTTTTCAGATGAGCGGGCCGGCGTCATAATTTTTAAAGTAATATCACGTCATTATGAAACCATTTATTACTATTATTTTGAAGCAAATACATATATATATTGTAATTATATATCTTTTCAATTAAATCATTTTTTAAATAAGAAAAAATCACATTTTCTAAGGTTTTTTAATAAAAATCTCTGAGAACAAAAGTAAACAAAGATGCCAAATCATTTTATTTAAATTATTTTTTTTACAATATTTCAATACAGAATATGAGGTTGGATAGTTCATTAAAAAAACCAACGTCATTATTGGGATTTTAATCAATTAATATTAATCTCGAAATTTATTTGTGCACACTGGTTCGTCACTCAATCTTTCCATAAAATTTCTCAAGTCATATCAGTAATGAAAAATCAGTAAGTCAAACCAGGATAGCACAATTCACTTCATTATTTTTTTAAATATTGTTATTGATTAAATCGTCATTTACTTGGTATATTGCCATCATTATATGATAAAAGACGCAGCATGTATTTCATAATATCACAATAGGCGTCAAAATCTTATATAATATTATATGAATTCCGCTTGTTACCGTCGTTTATGTAATTTATAATTTATATTCTATATAATTGTGATACTTAATAGTGGAAAGTTAAATTTTATTGGTTTTTACCATACATCGCATATCTTGCCATTCGCTATATTTCTTACAATCATTACTTAATTTGCATATATGGCCCTTCCGATGTATCGTAAATTGTAAATTAATAACACCAACGAATCACAGAATATCCATACGAGAAATCTTTCAAACATACATGTTACATTTAACGAAAAATAAGCTCACAAATTGGAATTTAGAGTTGATGTACGTATAACCGCCATACAATTTGTTAGTAAAGGCAGGGATTCAACGGCCAGCTCAGAATTTGCTGCTTTTCTACAGCACTGCTTGGAACTTAAGACTGCTATGCTTTAACCCTTTAACTCCAGCTTTTTTTTGGAGGACTTGCTAAAACATCCAAGCAATTTTGAGATTTTTTGGGTGTTTTACAAAAACTGTCATAACTTTCTAGTTTTCAAAGTTATATTTCTGTTTTTTTTTATTTTACATTTGTTTTATAATACTTTAGAAAATACAATGTCATAAAACAATTATTAAATTTACTGGAACAACTTACACAATACACAAACATGAAATTAACAAAAGTAAAAACACAATATTTCTTTGTACTTCATTCCACTTTATTTAATATGTCAGGACCGGTTAGGACATATTAAATAAAGTGGAATGAAGTACAAAGGAATATTGTGTTTTTACTAATATAATGCCTTTCCACCAAGTATTGACAGTGAACACCCTAAAAGTGAAATTAACAAAAATTTGAAAAAAAAAATGAGATAAAAAAGTTATTATATTGTAAGTTATTTCATATATATTTACTGGAGAATATATCTTCAAACTATTGTCTATCAGTAGAAACACTAAAAATTTTTTATATTTGATATATATTTTTAAAATCAACTAAACTAAAAAACAGCCGTCTCTACCGTTTTCTGCCGTCGGTTGTTTGCGTGACACATAATATCACAGGTTTGTTTGTCGGCGTGAAATGAAATGCTGCAACTAATTACCACTAGTCCAACATCTTTGGTGGAAGATTATTAGGGTAAAAGTTTAATAAAACATTTGTTAAAACAACTTGAGGGACACTAGAGTGGAACATGGTCTTCACAGTGTGGTCGCGCTGCTTGGATGTAAAAGGGTTCAAATAATACATATCATTAGTGTGTATTAAGGTAGGTAGGTATCTTATAAAAAAAAATCATTTGTCATGGCTTTTATACTACTTGAAATAAAGTAACATGAATGATTTTTATTCTTCAATAAGTCCTGCATTTGGCCAATTTGACAATGTAGGGACTAAATGGCTGAAGTGAATACCAGTTTAAGCCGGTTAGTTGCTTCTTAATGGTAATTGATGCCCTAACACACACTAGTGTTTTTAACATTATTGAATCCATCAATAACGAATGTATAGAAATAAAAGCCAATTTATAACGTAATGCAGAATAGCTCGTACACACAACGCAAAAAAAATGAATCTGCCTATCTCAGCAGTGCCTTTCAGATATAGAATAACTGTTCTACGTAATAATCAGAGATAACTGTAATAATAGTGATCGATTGAAGGAAAAAGAATAAATAAAACTGCAAACTAATTTTCTTAGATTAGGTATTTTATTTGTAAATATAAAAAAATATAAATATCACAGATTTCTTTGCTATCTATACAAAATTATAATAATGAAAGAAATTGGAAGCAAAATAACATAATAAATATTAATGCACTGGGTATTAATTCGTTTGATAAGTTATGGTGTAAGTTATGTTGTGCTGTCAGTCAAAATGTCACATCTCGGTCCCTTTTCACATAAGATATTTGGTAAATATGCATTACTCAGGGTGTCATTCTTCTCTGCGAAAAATACTTATTGCTGTTAAAAACAACGCTATTATTTAGACATTTTTATTATGGATTTAATTTTTGCAATAAATCACACATTGTTAAGAATACTGATAAATTATTCGAAATACGAAATTGTTTCACAAAAATGCTGCCATACTTGAAAAACTGTTCTATGGTGTGTTTTTTTAATTTAGAAATCAACAGCTAATCTAATACAGTGAAACCTCGATTTTACGTTTTCCAAGGGATCCTGGAAAAAAAACGGTAATTGCGGGAAACGGTGAATGCGGGAAAGCTTCAAATAATAATAAACAAGTAAAATCTTAAAAAAACATTTATTTATTAGTTACTTGTACATACTGTCCTTTATGCTAGTTTGTTTCTTTGTTGTTTGGCACTTTAATCGGAACAAAGACGCCTCAAACTCGCGTACTTTTCTAAGAGCGGATTCATCGATTTCTTTGGAATAGAAAAATAATTTTATTTTTTCGAAGGCCAATAATGCTTGTGTAAATGTCGGAATAGGTTCGGTATTATGGTCTTCGCCATCTTCTTCTTCACTGCTGTCATTAGTTGCATCACATAATGACTCGATTGTTTCAACGCCACAGGTAGCTAGCTCACTGTAAAGCACTGGTACAATTTGGAGGGTAATAAACTACCTTGATGTTCTTAAGAAATGAAGTATCTCGAGGATGGGCGGCACAATTGTCTATTAGTAGTATTTAACGCCCCTGAGCACTAATTGAGGAATCGAAATTCCTCAAGAAAGCCATAAAAATATCGGTGTTCATCCATGCCTTCTTGTTGGCGTGGTATTTTACGGGAAGTGTTTTTATATTCTTAAAACATCTAGGTTTCAGCGATTTTCCTTCTTCTTCTCAGCTGAGTTTTAGTTTTCTTTATGGGTGGCGGCATTTTAGTTTCAATTTGGAAAAAAAAATGATACGAGATGTGAGGCAATATTGAACGCAACTGACTTGTACAAATCCAGCTACGCGACCAAAAAGTTTGTATGTACAGGAATAATTATTATCATGAATTTTAAACAATTCTACATTTGCATCATAAACAATAATACGCGTGTGGTGGATTTCAACCCAAAAAAAATAGCACAAGCGTCCAATGCGTCTAACATGTATAGTGCATTCCAACGTGTCTAGACATAACACCTGCACTCGGCTGTCAAACTTACTTGTTGAGATATGGAGAAATATGCAATAAAAACGGTCAATCAGGATAATATTTGTGACGGGACCAAAATATTTAGACGGTTTATCGAGGAAATCGGTAAATCGGGGAACGGTCAAAGCGGGATTATTTAACATTGTTCTTATGGGAGTTTGACGGGACTATAAAAAATAAACGGTCCAGCCGGGAAAACGTATTATGCGAGAACGGTTGATCGAGGTTCCACTGTAATATTAATATGCTACGAAACCAGTCCTGATATCAAAAAAACTAAGCTAACATAACCTAATATTATTGGTATTATCCTTGATAAGAATACATAATTAGTTAAAGTTATATCGCTAACTCTCCTGCCACTGTCTTGAACATTTAGATAAAAGAATGAAGTCACAGAAAATTTGACACATGGGAGGTTTGTCATACCAAAATTAAATTTCATATTTTGAATTAATTTATCGATTTTTTTTATTACTATATGTGATTTGTTGCAAAAATCAAATCTCCAATAAAAACATTGCTTTTAACAGTAAGCAAATTTACCAAATATTTAATAAACAGAGAATTAATGTGTTTATATTTCCACTCGCAATGTTGGGCTTGTGGATTTCTAAAAGAGCATCTCAGCAGTCTTTTGAAAATTGGATGCAATGTCTCTTTTTCAGAGAGGGGATAAAAGGATGGATATGAGTAAATCAATAATAACATTTGCTTTCGCTACACCTCATTTTAAGGATTGGATGGATGGAACGTTGTCTTTACATCATAGAAATTCCATACTGGAAATATTGGAAAATGAATTTACAATATAGTCGAAATATAGTTTTAAAAATGAAAAAAATAACAATTAATATGTTGAGAATGTTGGACACAAACTGAATGTGAACATTTAAGATTGTTTGAACATTAAAAAAACTGGTTGATAGAAGTTAAATACGTAACATAAATAAAAAATCTACAGTAAAAATACCAACCAGAAAAACGGAATAAAAGTCTTCAAAATAAAATGTGATATTGAATGGTATCCTTTCATGCATACACACCAAATATTGCGCATTTAGGCTACCAACTGTTTCAGTCATTCGGCTGACAAAAAATATTCATAAAAACAGTACATAAAAACTGACTTTGAATTGACATTCAAAGCTTTTAATACAAAGAAACACTTCAGACAGTTTGCAGTAGTCACTATTTTTCCAAAGGCAATAATAAATGTACCATGACTTATCAAACGACTAATGAATTAAATATTACTTTATAATTGTAATTTGAATAAAACAACTCAGAAAAAAACCTCTTTAACCCGTTAACAGCTACGAAAAAATATGGTTTTTTTGTCCTGTACGCTAGCAATTTTCTAAAAACTAAAAAAGGGCAACACATTGGAACTATTCACGTGATTTATGGCTTTAGATGTTCTCTGTCCCGAATAAAAGTAATCCCATGTAATTAACCATACCACAAGGCGTGTAGCGCGTATAAACGATTCCTCAATTAGGGTTGTCACACACAATTTATAATAAATACCGTTTTAGAATTAATTTTAGAACAATAAAGTTTAATGCAAAAAATAAGATATTATATCCCACAAGTCTCGAATAGTTCACACAATTAGAAATTAAATGATGCTAGGGTTGTCACAAAAAAGAATTTTATAAAATTATTGACATGATAAATAAAAATATGTTCACAAAAGTGTTTTATGGTGTTCATATAACGTACGAGATATATTAAAAAATAATTTTTGTGTGGTATGTTTCAAAACACGGCACTGCACATAAGGACACATCACATTGTTTACAAAAGAATTTAGTAGATGTTCTTTTTTTTGAAGCAGTACATACCACACAACGCTTTTTATTTATATTTCTAGCAAAAGTAGATAGCTGAGAGGTGGAAGTGGGCAAAAAATCCATAAAGTGTGTGTTTGCTCCAATACGGGAATGTAATGCGACAGACTTACGCTTACGAGTGATTGTTTTCTTATGACTGAGGGTAAATGTTATAAAAATGCATTTAGAATATTGGGATAAATATCGGAACATGTTGAAAGCATTAACTACATGTAAATAACATTTCTCATAATATAACATCAAAAAAACACATGTGTGCCCTGACCCGATTTAACCTTTACAGAAAACGGCAAAAAAGTATCATGTTACCTACCATTTCTTTTTTGTGATGCTTGCATCTCAGACTACCGCCCCTGCAGGGGGCGGAGATTGTAGGATTAGTCATATAAATCAATGTTGTCAATGTATGTTCAAAACGCCGCTTAGCTAGATGATTTTCTACCGTCGACTGTTTTACCATGAAGAAATATTAACGTATTTGTACAAAGGCATCAGCAATTCGACAACCCCTGCCACCTGTACGATTTTTGTCGATTTTTTCTTAAGAATTTAAGAATAATTTATATTTATTCAATTGTTTTGAAACCTATACATATGCAAAATAATATTTACGCATATGTTATGATTATTTATCAAAAGTTGTGACAGCCCTTACGACCTCTATTTACTTTTTGTTGAATTTCTCTTACGAAAACTGTCAAAACGAAAACTTTATATTCATTTTGTGAGTGGTTAAGAGATGTCGGACCCTTATTCAATGACGCGAGCTGAAAAAAATATTTATTGACGCCGTAATAATGAGAACACACCGGTGGGACTATAGCGTGTGGGGTTAGTAGGTATGCGACCCACCGGTGGGTCGTTAGCGTTTAACTGGTTAAGAAACAGGAAAATTAATGTTACAATCAATGAAAAACAGCATTAAGTTTTATGTTCTACAAGTATTCAACCAATATTTTGAAAGAAACGAAAAAATATTGTTAATAAATCGATTGAAATTTTAATACTGGCACACTTACACAGTTTAGAAGAAAATTTTAAAGAATATTTAAAAAATTTAAATATACAAGAGTTCAAATTCACAATAAAATATGCTCAAGCGAGAAAGAAACAAAATGAAAGCGCACGCCCAATGTTTACATATTTTAAATGGCGGAAAAACGCTAGGGTTTTCAAATTAAAATTAATTAAGCAAAATGTCGTCACTAGCAAATTGAAAATGACAATACAGATGATTTATGGTTGTTTTTAATTGAATTGCATCAGAAATATGATCGAACATACTTATTTTGAAAATACAACCACAAAACTGAATTAATCATGTACTAAAAAAAACAACAAAGCAAAAACTCAAAGAAACTTTCGGGCATTCACTTTATATTGAGGAATATTAGTTTGAATTTTAAGGATTACAGTAGCAATTAAATGATACATGGAATCAACAAAAAATAAATAGAGGAAAACATTAGAAAAGTGTCATTTTCAATGGTCATGGAAATTGTCATTTTTTTATAATAAATTATGGTGAAATACAACCAACCTTAAATATCTTAAATTAATGAAAAAGATAAGCACTTGAACAATACGATATGCATCATTTTTTTACGGCAAGAAAAATACTATTGAATTTTCGGTGATTTAAAAACTCATAATATTTTTTATAAGAAATGGATCAGCTATCTTTACATATCTTTCCCAGGGTAAATAACAAAATAAGTCAAGAATTCGTTCTATTGCTGATAGTCGTTCTTTAATCCTTTGAGTAGTGAGTTTTTTTTGGCTCGTATTTAAACGGTCAGAATTTTAATTCAGTTTCGGTCAGAATTTTTAATACATCGGTCAGAATTTATATTACACTGGTCAGAATTTATATTAAATGGTCATAATGTATCGGTCAGAATTACAGAGGGCAGAATAAATAATTTATGGTCAGAATTTATATTAAGTGGTCAGAATAAATATTAAATGGTCAGAATTTATATTAAATGGTCAGAATATAAATGGGATCGGTCAGAATTTAAATGGAATCGGTCATATTTATTTTGACAGATGGTCTGATTTTTTTTGATGATATGATGTCATCGTATTGCGTTGCTATTGGTGCAAAGTGAAGTTGCTTACGGCAAATCGTCCAATGGGCGATTGGACGAGCGTTGCTACTAGCGCCACGGTCATTGAATGAATCACTATTATTGCGCGCTCAAAGGAAGAATTGACAGTTCCCACATCCAGGCATTTGTATGTTTCGTGTCAAAAAAAGTTTTTATTTAAAAAAATGTTCACGGTATTTCCGCCTAACCGATATTCTTTTGGTTATTAAATAATTTTAAATAATCTAAAAGTTGCAACTATTTTTTATTATTTGTACAATTCGATACATTGTGATCTGCTCTGAAGAGAGTAAAGGAAAGGATAATATTTTTGGAAAGAACATTTAGATAAATAATTGCTATGGTACATTTCATAGCGACTGTGGAAAGGAAAAAGGACGTAACCCTCAATTTTCCAAAACAGCTTTTTTTCGATAATCACAATGTATACAACGTGACACACATTCTATCAAAAGGATGGAAGCTGAAAATGCCGAATTAGTATCTAAATTTAACTTTTATGTTTGAAAAAGATGACCTTGTAAAAAATTAAAACGAAGAAAAAATACTGAAATAAAGGTTTTTCCTAGATAATTTCTTAATTAATATTAGATTATGTCAATTAAACACCAGTTTAGAAGTCTCCGTGCACTTCAAGGTTGTGTATAATTATTAATTTGCATCAAAACACGTTTTTGCGCCCTTTGTAATTGTGGGTATGTGTGGGTTACGTCCTTTTTCCTTTCTACAGTCGATATAACACACTTATTGTAAGGAAAACACTATTTTTTTTTAATTGAAAGAGGTGAGTATTTTTTATTTGAATTTAAAAAAGTGAAAACTAACAACATTCATCATAAAGCCTTGGTTCCTCTTGGAATCCTACATCCACTGCACTTCGATGGATCCCTACCTTTATATAAACAAACCGAGTGGTATGTAATCAGATGATGCGTTATTTGTAATAATAATGACTCATTATAAGAGTCTGCTTTTCCACACATATCATGAATGTTGAAAAAAAAGGATTATTAATTTCATTTTTTTTTTATTCTGACCGAAATATTTATAAAATTTGACCGTACAATAGATTTTATTCTGACCGTATATTAATTTTATTCTGACCGTTTATTAATTTTATTCTGACCGTTTATTAATTTTATTCTGACCGTTTATTATTTTTATTCTGACCGTTAGTATTTTTATTCTGACCGTTAACATTTTTATTCTGACCAAAAATTGAATTTTATTATGACCAAAAGTTGATTTAAATTCTGACCAGAAATTGATTTAAATTCTGACCGTTTATTTTGTTGCCGTTTTTTTTTACTAAATAAAGTTTTTTCATTTTACATTTTTCAAGACGTAAAACAATCAAGTGCATATTGGCCCCAAGATGATGGTGGCGTAGCTATTGACAATTAGTTGGCATTCCTTGTGGAATGAAATATACTTTTATTTTTTAACCAATTGTAATTAAATTTTACCATTGAATTGATATAAAAAATGTATGCATAATTAAGCACTACTTATATTCATCAGTTAGCAAGCGTTATCATCTTGAAATGTTCAGAATAACGTATATTATTATAAACTTTTATATGATTTCCAATATCTGACTGTTTTCTTTTGCTTTGCTAACGCTGCAATCAGCATGTAAGGCGAGCACCGCTCTCAGTCTTCGGACCTCCTGCATGGCCTGCGACAGTTTTTCATTCAGCTTTTGATTTGCATCTTCGAGCATTTCATTCTTTGCTTTCACCATTTTGTTCATGGCTTCTTTTTTAGTTCTAAAACACACAAAGATAATATGGTTATCTATATTTATCATAATTTTTAACAAGCGACCGATACTATTGGAAACAATTCAGTGATTAAAGTACAAAAATCTTTAAAGTGCGATTAGCTTACCACTAGTCATGTCTTAACCCTATCATTTTATTCCTGGAACTCTCTTTGTAAAAAAAGAGAGGTTGAGGAACTAAGTAACAAGCAGTTCTCGCAGAAACATGTCTGTTGAGATAAACTTCATTAGGAGACCATATGCTCCACATTGGAAGCGGACATGGTAAAAAAAAAATACTACATAATGTGACTTCGCCACTATATCAATAATCTTTACTACTACTTATCCCTCCATTTCCGCCACCTTGAAGTGTGTTAACATATTAATGGTCAAAGTTTAATACTCGGAACCCAGAATCATGTTATGTAACTATATAACGTTATGTAGTATATTTTCTTCAATATATAACCATTTTCTAATAAATAATAAGAATGCTTCACTATTATAACAAATGGTTTTTCTTGATTTGTATTACTTTCAATACTTTTAATTTTCATCAGTCTTAACCCGTTAACAGCTACGAAAAAATATGGTTTTTTTGTCCTGTACGCTAGCAATTTTCTAAAAACTAAAAAAGGGCAACACATTGGAACTATTCACGTGATTTATGGCTTTAGATGTTCTCCGTCCCGAATAAAAGTAATCCCATGTAATTAACCATACCACAAGGCTTGTAGCGCGTATAAACGATTCCTTAATTAGGGTTGTCACACACAATTTATAATAAATACCGTTTTAGAATTAATTTTAGAACAATAAAGTTTAATGCAAAAAATAAGATATTATATCCCACAAGTCTCGAATAGTTCACACAATTAGAAATTAAATGATGCTAGGGTTGTCACAAAAAAGAATTTTATAAAATTACTGACATGATAAATAAAAATATGTTCACAAAAGTGTTTTATGGTGTTCATATAACGTACGAGATACATTATAAAATATTTTTTGTGTGGTATGTTTCAAAACACGGCACTGCACATAAGGACACATCACATTGTTTACAAAAGAATTTATTAGATGTTCTTTTTTTTGAAGCAGCACATGCCACACAACGCTTTTTATTTATATTTCTAGCAAAAGTAGATAGCTCAGAGGTGGAAGTGGGCAAAAAATCCATAAAGTGTGTGATTGCTCCAATACGGGAATGTAATGCGACAGACTTACGCTTACGAGTGATTGTTTTCTTATGACTGAGGGTAAATGTTATAAAAATGCATTTAGAATATTGGGATAAATATCGGAAGATGTTGAAAGCATTAACTACATGTAAATAACATTTCTCATAATATAACATCAAAAAAACACATGTGTGCTCTGACCCGATTTAACCTTTACAGAAAACGGCAAAAAAGTATCATGTTACCTACCATTTTTTTTGTGATGCTTGCATCTCAGACTACCGCCCCTGCAGGGGGCGGAGATTGTAGGATTAGTCATATAAATCAATGTTGTCAATGTATGTTCAAAACGCCGCTTAGCTAGATGATTTTCTACCGTCGACTGTTTTACCATGAAGAAATATTAACGTATTTGTACAAAGACATCAGCAATTCGACAACCCCTGCCACCTGTACGATTTTTTCTTAAGAATTTAAGAATAATTTATATTTATTCAATTGTTTTGAAACCTATACATATGCAAAATAATATTTACGCATATGTTATGATTATTTATCAAAAGTTGTGACAGCCCTTACGACCTCTATTCACTTTTTGTTGAATTTCTCTTACGAAAACTGTCAAAACGAAAACTTTATATTAATTTTGTGAGTGGTTAAGAGATGTCGGACCCTTATTCAATGACGCGAGCTGAAAAAAATATTTATTGACGCCGTAATAATGAGAACACACCGGTGGGACTATAGCGTGTGGGGTTAGTAGGTATGCGACCCACCGGTGGGTCGTTAGCGTTTAACTGGTTAA
>JAHZMQ010000236.1:0-12716 GCA_031772345.1 Himalopsyche anomala | reverse complement strand
GAAACTTGATACACGTTCTATCAAAAGGATGTAAGTTGCATATGCCGAATTAGTATCTAAATTTAGCTTTTATGTTTGAAAAAAGATGAGCTTGTGAAAATTGAAATCACGAAAAAAGATTGAAAAAAATCTTTTTTCCCAGACGATTTTTTTAATTAATAATACATTATGTCAATTAAACATCAGTTTAGAAGTTTTCGTGCACTTGAAGGTTGTGTATATTTCATAATTTGTATATGGCCCAAAATCATCAAGACACGTTTTTTGTGCCTCCTGAAAAATTTGCTATGTGTGGGTTACGTCCTTTTTCCTCTTTACAGTCGATATGTATACACTTTACTCTTTACTACAAATAGTATTGGCTTCAATAATTTATTTTGATTATTAGAACACATTCATATTTTACACGCTGATGTCTAGTTGGTTAGAGATTGCTCGACCTATCAGGCGGGTGGGTCTTGGCTCGATTCCCGGTAAGTCAATATCTAATCTAGATTTTTCCATTTCAAATTTGGGACTTATGACAAGGTCCATGGGTGTGTGTAATGTCAATTCTCTTCGAGTTAATCTCGAGCGTCTTACACAAAATTCTCATCGATTTTTTCGCATGATCTTTCGACTTTACGATATTTGGCGTATTGGTATTAGCTGCAATACCAAATATTTTATTTATATATTTCATAATATATATTTGTTTATTTTAATACTAATACTATGACTAGTAAACTTGAGTTATTCGCAATCAATAAATTAATGCGACCTAATCTTGGTCGTGAACGACAGTGACTCGTTCGAATAGAAGGATTGTACTAGCTAAGGACAATAATTAAGTTAATTATAAATATCAAGGATCGAGAGGGAGTGTAATATATCTATAAATTTATTGAGAAGTCAATGTATGACATTGTAGAACTCGTGGACATAGAACTCGAAAGACACAAATGCATAAGAGAGGCAAGACTAGGGTATCCAATCCCGGAGCCTTTTTCCAATCCCGGGATTTCGGGATTGATAAATTTTCAATTGGGATTAGTTTACCAAGGAATTTGAAATCCTCGATTCCCTATACTTTTTCCCCAGATTATCTGCAAACCTTTTTTTTTCAGCTCACCGAGGAATTTGATATCCACAATTTGCCAATTTCGTCTCACTTTTCGGGATTTACTCAAAATTTCTCAATCCTGAAATCCCGGGATCGCGACCATGTCAATCCCGGGATTTCGGGATCAGAAAATTGAACGGGATCCCGAATCCCGGGATGGGATGCCCAAGGCAAGACTACAGTGATTTTTAATTAACTCCTTGCACTCCGATAGCCAGTATATTGCCATCAGGGTAATCGATAGCCAACTCGAAAAGCCAACATAGCGGCTATGGTAATCGGTCTCTTTGAAGCTTTATTTTTGGTATTGCCCGACAATATTTAAATTTGAAATCGATTAAGTATCCAATAGTAAGAGTATTTATTTGGTATCTTACCTAGCCGCATGTCGCTTCTTCGTTTTACTCTCAGCTTGATCATACATGATTGGATGCACTGAAAAAAAACAATATTTTGAGATCAACACGTCATACAAAAATATGTCAATTATTGTTTTGGGTAGAAGTCAAATAATACTTTTATAAATAAATTAAGACGCGTATTTCAACATTCTTAATAAAAAAAAATACATTAAAATATTCATAACCCATAAACCTTAATACTAAAGAAGCTTTTCAACGACTTTAAGACAACCCGTGGAATAACAAATTAATCAATTTGTAATGTATATTCCCGATAATCTCCATAGATATGTTTTTTTTCGTTGAGAATTTTTCAGATATTGTCTAGAATTTTACATTTAAAATGGAGTACAATCAATGTACTTTATTCTACAGCTATCGTTTTGTGGAATGGTTCTGTCCTCAATATCTCTGATGAAAATAATAAGGCAGGAAGCAATGACGATTTCATGCCAGTGCCACACTCCTCTTTGTGCCAAACAAAGCATACAACCATAATTTGCCAACGTTAATTGAATATGCGTATTTTGAATTTCTAAATTTGTAATCTCAAAACTGACAAAAATTTAAAACCGTGTTTGTAAAAAATTAACGACAATATACATGCTTCGGGAAGAATTTTTGGTTGATTATGAATAATATAAAATGAACGTAGACACTCAATGTTCTATATAAAAAAAGTTGCAGAGCAGAGTTGGAGCCTACCTACTAAGTACTCAAGTGCTCTCTTTTGACTCTTGAATCTATTTGTTGTTACACACTTTCATTAATTTATAAAAATTTAAAAAACATAAATTACAGTAGATGAATGAATACTGCCTTCAAAGCATGAAAAAGTTTGTTAGTTAAAAAGTTTACCAACATTATTGTAAGTTTTAACGGCTTATCATTGATACTTATTAATGTTTAGTCTTTATCTTTTTATGTATCGAGAGGCAATTGGTTGGTTAAATCTATATTGACATGGTCCAGTTATTCTGGCCTTGACTTTCCTCAGCATTTCACTAGGTTTTCACCAGCATGGTTGCAGTACAAAGAGATAAGAGAGAGAGAAGTATAGTTTTGTCATAAGTCTCGTTTTTAACGAATGTTCAATTTACGGATTCACCAATGTAAATAAGTAAATGCCAGGAAATGAAACCGAGAAAAATTCTCGCGGTAAATATAAAGTCAAGGGGAAAGCCATATGCGAGACAGACCGCGGCCACCTATAGGAAGGGAAAACATACGAGTAATTTTCCCCATACAAAAATTTTGCACAATTTCAAGTAGAGATATTTTAGATCGCTTGGCGATTTTTATTGAGACACTTTAACAAATTGAAACCTTCACAGGTACCTTAAAGATAGTCAGTTTCAGCTGCTATTAGAAAATAAGTAAATTCTGTCGAGTCATTTTCGCCTAAAAACCCCTAACGGGGCAGTCGGCCGATTTTAGTGGTGAGCGTAATCGAGGCATTCCTGAACGACATACCAACTTAGAATCATGCAGTAAAATCATTAAAAATAATATCCTTAAGATAACAAAATTTTATTAAAATCATGCTCACGGCAAAGGCTTAAACGACCTTCGCGGTGAAAAATTAGAATCGTGAATTACAGGCGCCCACAATAAAACGGGACGCTGTAATTTTGTAAACACCCTTAAAACCACCGACGAAAGCATCGGTGCGAATTTCAGTAAAATCCATCAAGCCATTAATTTAATAACCATTTTTCAAACTTTTCATAAATAGTTTCATACAAATATCAAATCCAGAAAGCGCGCGAAGATGAACCATATGGTCAACGGAAAAATTCCACACGCCGTCTGGTACTTCTAGCTCTGTCTCGCTCTTGCACATAGCGACATAGCTTTCTACGGAACAAGGGTTCGTAAATTTAAATTTAGAGTCACTTGGGGTTGGAATTCGGGGGTGATCCTTGAAATGAAAAATGGGCTCAAAACCAGTCCGGACGTCATGTAGAATTTTCAGACGAATCCTTTCACGGGTTCGCCCTACAAAGATTAGTTAGCACGGAATTAGCTCTGTAGCAGTTATTATTTTTAGAAACGCACAGCCACTAATAAATTCATATAGGAAAAGGATTTTATATTATTTATCAAATCCGCTGAATAAACAAAAGGAAATTTTAGAGTTGTTTTTGCTAATATCTCGCGTTGTATGCAAAGTACAGAGTGGCTTGTAGGAAAAGAAGTGTGTAGCAACCTTCGCTGCACATGAATGATATTTTTCTGATTTTTCTCCTACATTTTTAAACAATTGGGAAACATAATTAGCGGAGCAAACATCGCCCGAACAAAAAAATTCAGTTGCCGCCATCTTGAATTAACGGACGGTCAAACGGCCGTGTCAGAAAGGGACAGTCAAATGCGAGTGGGAGTGAGTGGATGATCGAATTTGCGCCTGTCGGGAAGTTTTCGGGCGAACTTTCGCAAAACGGGAGCCGGACGAAAACTATAAAAGGGCCTGCAAATATGGAAAATTTATTCATTCTCTCTTTGCCGAACGTGACGCTGCCCGATTGACGCCCGTTGACCTGGATCATTCTCTATAAAACTTTCAACTCTAAAACCAGTACTTTTTAATTTAAACCCTTTAACTTGTAAGATCGCTAGTTACGAAATAGATTTCACGATATCTAATTTCGAAAGACAGCATCTGTAGAATCACTTAGCTGTAAATTCCTGTATTTTATTTTATCACTGAGAACCGGGTCCCCTACGAATATTCTGCCACTCATCTCAAGGTTTGTTCCTACTGTGTAAATGTTGAATTAAATGTGTTCCTGACCCTCATCTCTGAAATAATTTCTTTGGTGAGAGGTTCAGGAATTGAGGTCTGGATACATAAGAAAATTCTATAACAGAATTAATGGAATCCCGCGAAACTTAACGCCATGTATCGCGATGTGCTGATTTGCAAACGGACACCACGAATCAAATCAAGAATTAAATGTAGTTTCCGTAAGAAACTAGCCAAGTAAATTCAAACATATTTTTTTGTAAATGCCTTAGTTCGCTCTACAGATATTAGGAGACGATAACCGGGTCAGCGGGCCAAAGAATAAGGGAATATTTAATTTTGATTTTACATTGAGGGTTTGAATCAACTATTTATTTTATTTTATTTTTTTTATGTTTGTCTGTTTTTGATTTTGATTTTTCCTGGCAATTATTTGATTGATAATTTTTGTTTCTTGATTGATATATGCAACTGATTAGTTATTCTTGAATTATTTTATTTCTTGTGTATTGTATAACTATGTTTGTGTTACCATGTCGGTCCTTTGCACGTGAAAAACTAGTGTTTGTCACACACGGACCCAATGTAGTGAAATCAGTGTATCGGGAGTGAAAGTGAATACGCGGTTATACCCAGTGAAAATAATAAAAATTAACTAATTTGTTTTAAAGAAACGACGCGGTCGTCGTATAGATAAAAATTCGCTAAGAATAAATCGGCTTAAATCATGGTATGCGGGCTGAGGCCTTTTGAAGTAACTACGTTGTTGAAAATTAATAAGAGAAAAATATTCGTGTTAAAAGAAATCCGTCGGCATAAATATTAAAAGTTCTTTTTTTGAAATTTTATTCCGAAAAGCGTAGTGAAATTTTCTCTCGAACATTACTAGTAAAGGAAATTTTCTCCTTATATTTTCTTTTGCATTTTAATATTAATTATAGAATCCGTATCCGACAGAACGAATATTTTATTTCGAAAGATTCGTTTGTGTTAATTTATGAAACCTTTTGTGAACACGTGTGTGAGGAGAGAAATCCTTTTGTTAAATTCAAATAGTGATAATAAAGTCTGCCATAATAAATTCTAAGTCCATAATAATTCTAATCAATCAAATTTGTGAAAGTTCCTTTTTCAAATTCTTTAGTATAAAAAAATGGGAAGTTCCCACCGTAAACTCGGTTATATAAAGAAATCTTTACAATTTGCTTTCACATTACTTAAATAATTATTATGAAACAAAATCTTCAGTATAAATTATGCAACTCTCTCTTACACTCGTTTTCAATAAGGAATCTCTTCATTAGTTAATCATAAATAATATTTATCATAAAGAAAGTTTAGTTTCAAATACTTCATATAAATTCATGCAAAGTTCTTTTTTTGAAATTTCAATTCGTATGGAAGTGGGAAATTTTCGCTCGAAGTTCGCTAGAAAGGGAAATTCCGTCCTTTGTAATCCTTTTGCAACATTTAAAAATCCGTTTGAAACATCTGTTATCTAGAATCATAAAAATATTTTTTTTATTCTTCAGTATAATAAAAGTTACGGAACTCCTAGCTCATGAACAATCATAAGAAAAATCTTTTCCAATTTTAAATTCTTTTCATAAATTAAATCTTGCGTTAACGACCAGTGAAGTAATTTCTTTTAAAAATAAAACCATCTTTCAATCCAATCATATAGAAGTATGACAGAAACTTTTCCAATAATTTTATTTTTAATTGTCTAACAATTACGGAACCATATATTAATTATCGCTAACTAAATTCATAATAATCTTTTAAATTCCCTTACATAAACACTTAACAGAAATTATCACATCTGCCGCGATTAGTGCAAGTTAATTATAAAAATTAACTTTACTTTCCTTTCTCGTTAATAAATAATCAATTTACATATAAGAAGTTTAATCATAACCATCACATCAAGTACTCGTTCAACTATTATAAATTCTATAACCGATTCGGCGGCCATCTTGTTTAACATTTTTTCGCAACGGCTTTTTAGTCGAAGCGCAGGCGTCTATGAGAAGAATGCGCGTTAACGGTTTTACGGCTTAACCCATTGCGCGCGGTCCAACAGAATCGTAAATTATTATTAATTTATTTTCTTTTCTTATTACGTGGCTCACGGAGGTCCAATCTGGATGAAATTTTCTCAGAACGTATAACTGCGCCGCCTTAACCGAGTAGACGGGTCAGCGGCGTTACTAATGGGAAGCATACCATGCATTAGGTTGAAGATTTTTGTTTTAAATTTAGAATCTCTTTAGGGAGAGGGTATGGACCCTCACGTAAATTCTTTGAAGATCAACGGGTATAACCAAGTAATGACGGAAGCTTAGAATTTTATTAATTTTTAATTAAAAATTTAACTTCATAAGTTAAGGAGGCCTCGATTGCGAGCCTTTCTAAATATTCAAGCGAAGCAAATGCGCCGACTTCCAGCTAAATAAACGGAGCGCGTGACTTCAAAACCACGCGCAATTATTTGTGATTTGTCAAAATAAATTCAAACTCCGCTGATAAATAACACTGATTTTACAAACACGATTGAAATTGATCTAGTCACCATGTCATTGTTTATTTTATTTTTATTGTTGTGTTGTGTCATGTAATTTGGGCTGTCGTTAAGCGAAGCCAGGAAATGCGCTGGATGTTAAATATAACTTGTTAGGATTAAGGGCGGCAAGTGTATGGGAGACAGTAATATATGAAAAATGTGTTTTGTAACTGTAGATTCATATAATGGTTCAAATATGAACGGACTTTTCGGAAGTCGGGATCTGTCTAGAGGTCAACGTGTTATTGTGACGTTGAGTCAGGGCCAGCGGGAAGGTCGTAATTCTCCCGCGGCGTGTGTGAAGCTGTCGTCTCCTGTACATTTGACTGTGAGGAGGGAGTGCCGAATTAGAAATAAATCCTTTGGACAGTGGATGGGGATCTTGCGTGATGGCCCGAGGTTTTGCACTCCCTACCCTTAGAGTAATCCTGATGAACAGTAAGGTTGTTCATTGCACTAGGAAAGAGGTGGGCATAATGTATCGCAGGTCTATTTGAGATCTGGATGCTACGGTACGACTGACGCGTAAAGCCGGGAATGTGTGGGACATTCGTTGTCTGTAGTGACGCAACTTGCAGGCAACAACTCATATGGGCGTGCTGGGCCGATCAGCAAACAATAACCAAGATCCATCATGCCAGGTGGATCACGACACTTGCTGGTGTCGTTTTCATAGGTAGGCTGTCGTATCGAAGATCGTCTCTGGCAAGGGACGATATTCACCCAGGCCCTCCTTTTTCCTGTGCAAAACGAACATGTAATTAGGTTGACTGCGTGGTCTACGGTGACCGACGCATCGTTGGGGAGGAGCTATAGAGAAATCTGGGCTCCAACATGTATGTGTGCCTGGTCAGTCGGCTGTGATTAACTGGAAGTTAATCTGCTCAACGGATGGTAGGAGGTTCAAGTCCTTCACCACGGCTAGGCCCGTAACTTCCGTTGAGATGGTCCCGGTGTCCGACCGTCACGATCTGTAGATCCGTATTAGCTTCATAGGATAAGGCGCGCACTTAGGTATCGGTTAAGAAAAGAAAAATTTAAAGTTGTAATTGAATAAGTGTTATTCAAGGTCGGGAACGTGTGTAATAAATGGTATGCCATAAAAAGTATGGTAATTTGGTGTTAATTAAATAATGCATAAATGTGCATTTTCTTCTTTGTAGAATCCAAAAATAACCGATATGTAAGTGCCGCAAAAATGAAATTACTTAAGATGTTTGTCATTATATAGAGTCATTGTAGAAAATAAAGATTAGTTCCAGTGTCGCTGGAAATAAATAAAACTATTATACCGTATGAGACGGAATTAAGTAATCTTAAGGACAAGCAGTGAACTCGCAAAAACCATAAGTATTATTTTTTTATTACTGGGTCTGATAAAAATAAACTATGTATGTAATTGTGTATGTTCTTTTATGTTAGCTTTTATCCGGCTCGGGTGCATGTAGCGACCCCGAGTCTTAAATTCACCACTTTCTACACTTGCAGCTACTAGCTATTATTACTGTTGTCAACTTTTGAAAAAGAAAGAAAGTAAATGTTATAAAAGGAGGAAAGTTAACTATTATGTTAGTATTTAGGGATTTTTATGTTTGTAGCAGCATACAGATCTTCAACTCACAAAAATTTACACTTGAAGCTACTAAGTAAAATAAATTGTTTTAAATAAAGAAAGTAAGATTAAATTGTTATAAATAAAGAAAGAGAGAGAGAAATATAAATTGAACAATAGAAAGAGAAATAGAGATTTAACTTGAGATAGCCTATTGAGGTTAAGAAAGATAAGTATAATTATAAGGACAAGCTGTGAACGTCTCCAACCATAAGTATTCTTACCTGACTGTCATTGAAATAAAAATAACTGTGTATTTTCTTTATGTTAGCATTTATATAACTGGTACGTTGTGGCAGCGTACACAGTTTTTCACTTCAGAAATTTATACTTGTAGCCACTAAATAATATTGTCCTTGTATAAAAATACCTGATTAAATAAATAAAGAAATTTATTTTTGTAATACTTAAATTCACTTAAACAACTTAAACATTGTCGTAACTTAAATTCACATCGCTTCACGAACTTATAAAAATACTTAGAATGAAACTTAAAAATACTTAAAAGAAATCTTTGAGAAAAATTGTATCAACTTTATAGCTTGTCTTTTGAAATTGTAATCAGATATTGTTTGTTTTATGTGTTCTAAACTTGTATAAAAAGGGGAGATAATCCTCCCACTTTTAAAGAAAGAGCCTGCTGAAACCGGGTCGTGTAAGTCGATAACTTTGTATCGAAATGTTTAATTTTTGTTTTGCACATTTCCATGTGCTAGCTGTGTATTTTCTAAATTCTTTAACCTGTTTCTTTAATTAAATAAATTGGTGGCTTCCACCTATAACCGATTGCACCGAGTGTTTTTGAATTGTTTTGCCTATTATTTTGACCCAAATAAATTATTATGTAACCTAGAGACCCGAATTATACCAAACTCAGGAGTTACGAGGGGTGATGGATAACTCTTTCTCTTTTCTAACTCCTGGGGACGAGGGCATTCTCAATATATATAAAACAAAGTGGGGTTATTTACACCACGTATATCTCGAGAATTACTCCAAGGATTTCAATGATATTTGATTTATAAAATTCTTATTTACCTAGAATAGCAGAATAAGCATTAAAACATCGGAAAAATATCACGGAAAAGAAATTATGAATAAAATAAATTTCTCCATACATTTCGTATTTTCGAAATTTCCAAATCGAACGCGGAACATGACGTTGATGCTGTTTGCGGTTAATACACTAGGTGGCGTTGATTGTAAAATTAATATTTTCATACAGTTTTTAAATGAGGAACAGCTTGAAGTTATGAAAATGTCGTTGTATGCTGATTTCATACACTAGATGGCGATATTTCCAAAATTCATTTGTTTCATACTTTGAATTAGAGATGTTCCGACGAACTTGGCTGTGTCAGAATTTCGAAACTAAATCTTTAATATCCATTTAAAAAAAAAACTTTTAGGAATTTATGTCTCATGTTCAATCAGAAGGCATGTAAAAAAAATCAGTATAGTTTTCATGAATATTATATTGTTATAGAATACTATCAAATCATTATTTTATTTTTGATCCCCATATACAGTCAATCCTGTTTTTATGCGGTTTGTTTATGCGATTTCGAAGTAATGTGGTTTTTTAGAAATGAATTTTTTTAAATGTACAATATTTTACGATATATAAAAATGTTAAATATTACATCGAAAGCATATATCGTTGTATTTTGGATAGAATAGAGAGAATCATAAACACAACCGGCATTTGAAAAAAAATGCGATTTCGGACTGTTTAAATCATGTTGCATCTGCCATCGCTGAATTAAGTCCACCTACTTAGGTGTGTTACAGTCGATGAAACCATTGAAACATCGGCAATATCAGCTGAAATGATTACTTTAGCACATGAACTTGGCGAAGAAATGTTTGATACCTTTAGCGAAAATTATATCGACGTATTACTTACAGATAAAGCTATAAGTGACGAAGATGTCAATAATTTAAATTTAATTATTGACAAAAAACCAGAAAATAATGACGAACTGAAAGAAATTCCAGTTCCTTCACTGCGAAAATAAATGAAGAAAGTCTCCAACTTTTCATTAAATTAGAAGATCATTTCTTTCTAAATGATTCATATTCTGATCGCGCATTCAAGTTTTAACGATAACTTTAAAAAAATTATATATGGGTATAACAAACTGCATAACAAATTAATTATCGAAAAAGAAAATCTGAACAAACTCTGATCACTAATTTCATTGTTAGAAAACAACTATAGTTTTATGAAATTGATGCGCATACTATTTTTTCCGAAAAAGAGTGACCACATGCTTTAAAACACACATAGAATTGTCATACAGTGACTATTTTTTAATATTTTAACGCCGTGGTTTTCCCCTAATTTTCTTATACTTTGCGATTTAGTGTATATTTTAACTCGCTGTTTCAAAGTTATGCGGATTTTAAAATTTAAGTAACGCACCCCACTTTTTCTATGGAAGTCAAGTTTTTTATGCGATATTTCGTGGAACCCATATACCGCATGAAAACAGGATTGACTGTATAACTGTTTGTGTGTGGAACATTAAACAAAAAAATATATTTTTTTTTCTAATGAAAGATAATCTCATAAATATAATATTGAAGATTTGGAAAATGTTGCGTTCTTTGTTACAATGAGAATTTATATCATTTCGTAATATAAAAAATATGAAAATTTAGAATGAACTTTCGTAAAATTATAAAAAGATTTCTCCAAGCATTTGCTGACTATCTGTAACGGCCGTGTTCCTGTCGACGAATCGAATGGATTGATTTCGTTTCTGCCGAATTTTTGCAATTTTGTCTCATCGAAGGACAATCAACAAAGTGTTCTTGAATATCATTGCTAATCACAAACATCATAATTGGTTGAGTAAACGAGCAATTCTTGCAGCAAATAACATAGATGTGGATCATTTCAACTTCACAATTCAAAATCAAATCGTTGGTCTACTGCATTCCTTTAAATATATCGACTGTGCCACGTGAATAATATCATTTCAATGTAATTAAAATAGTTTTCATTTTGAATTTTGCACATTTATTTAACTTAATTCATTTTGAGTATTCATTTAAACTAAATTTAATTCAGCCAACACAACATTTATTGATTCTGAGGCGGTACGAAGTTCGTCGGGCCAGCTAGTAAAGATATAAGAATAACTCGAATTAAATTCCGTGCTGTACAGTCAGCGCCTACGCATATGCAACTGTTTTTGCATTATGTAGTTAATTTTGCTTAAATAAAAAGAATAACGACTTTATTATTGACAACGAATATATTATATGTATGTATGGTAAAGTAGTGAGAAATATAATACACTAGATTAGGGTGGGGAACCTTTTATTCTCTAAAGGCCGCATTAAACATTGACTAGGGAATCTTTGGCCGGAAACAGGACTTTACGGTCAGAATATGTCAGGAATTCACGAATTTACATAAATTTACAGAATTATAGAATTTGCCAGAAGGCCACACCAGTGTATCCAAAAGGCCGCAGGTTCCTCACGCCTAGGGCATCCAATCCCGGGATCCGGGATCCCGTAATCCCGGGATCCCGTTCAATTTTCTGATCCCGAAATCCCGGGATTGACATGGTCGCGATCCCGGGATTTCGGGATTGAGAAATTTGGAGTAAATCTCGAAAAGTGAGATGAAATTGGCAAATTGTCGATTCAAATTCTTCGGTGAGCTAAAAAAAAAAAAAAACGAGGTTTTGTGGGAATTCGGGGAAAAAGTATACCAAATTGAGGATTTCAAATTCCTCGGTGAGCTAAAAAAAAAAAAAAACGAGGTTTTGTGGGAATTCGGGGAAAAAGTATACCAAATTGAGGATTTCAAATTCCTCGGTGAGCTAAAAAAAAAAAAAAACGAGGTTTTGTGTGAATTCGGGGAAAAAGTATACCAAATTGAGGATTTCAAATTCCTCGGTGAGCTAAAAAAAAAAAAACGAGGTTTTGTGGGAATTCGGGGAAAAAGTATACCAAATTGAGGATTTCAAATTCCTCGGTGAGCTTAAAAAAAAAAAAACGAGGTTTTGTGGGAATTCGGGGAAAAGGTATACCAAATTGAGGATTTCAAATTCCTCGGTGAGCTAAAAAAAAAAAAAAAACGAGGTTTTGTGAGAATTCGGGGAAAAAGTATACCAAATTGAGGATTTCAAATTCCTCGGTGAGCTAAAAAAAAAAAAAAAACGAGGTTTACGTGAGAATACGGGGAAAAGTATACCAAATCGGAGATTTCAAATTCCTCGGTAAATTTATCTCAATCCCGGGATTGGAAAAAGGCTCCGGGATTGGATACCCTA
>JAHZMQ010000235.1:0-12766 GCA_031772345.1 Himalopsyche anomala | reverse complement strand
TTATAAACTAGCTGTAAGCCCGTTGACCTCAACGGAGAGATTTTTGTTGCATTTTTAAGTAGTCAGAAAAGTTACTGGCGTGAAAAATAAATTACATACCTATTTATTGAATAATCCAGAAATTCTGATAGTAAAAGAAATATCTCGGGGCGTATATCGACAGCCCTGCCCTGCAGTATTTAAATTGTAAATTATTTATTTTTGGAATAATGTTCTAGTTTGCTAACAACTATTTTTCGTAATAGCAGAAATATTTGTAAATTATTTAATTTTTGGAATAATGTTTATGTTTGCTAACAACCATTTTTCTTAGAAGCAGAAATTTCGTTAATTATTTTATTTTTGGTATAATTTTTAAGTTTGCTAACAATTATTTTTCATAGTAGCAAAAATAGTCCTTGTAAATTACTTAATTTTTGGAATAATGTTTAAGTTTGCTAACAATTATTTTTCCTATTAGCAGAAATAGACCTCGTAAATTATTTAATTTTTGGAATAATGTTTAAGTTTGCTAACAACCATTTTTCTTAGAAGCAGAAATTTCGTTAATTATTTTATTTTTGGTATAATTTTTAAGTTTGCTAACAATTATTTTTCATAGTAGCAAAAATAGTCCTTGTAAATTACTTAATTTTTGGAATAATGTTTAAGTTTGCTAACAATTATTTTTCCTATTAGCAGAAATAGACCTCGTAAATTATTTAATATTTGGAATAATGTTTAAGTTTGCTAACAACCATTTTTCTTAGAAGCAGAAATTTCGTTAATTATTTTGTTTTTGGTATAATTTTTAAGTTTGCTAACAATTATTTTTCATAGTAGCAAAAATAGTCCTTGTAAATTATTTAATTTTTGGAATAATGTTTATGTTTGCTAACAACCATTTTTCTTAGAAGCAGAAATTTCGTTAATTATTTTATTTTTGGTATAATTTTTAAGTTTGCTAACAATTATTTTTCATAGTAGCAAAAATAGTCCTTGTAAATTACTTAATTTTTGGAATAATGTTTAAGTTTGCTAACAATTATTTTTCCTATTAGCAGAAATAGACCTCGTAAATTATTTAAGTTTTGGAATAATGTTTAAGTTTGCTAACAACCATTTTTCATAGTAGCAAAAATAGTCCTTGTAAATTACTTAATTTTTGGAATAATGTTTAAGTTTGCTAACAACCATTTTTCATAGTAGCAAAAATAGTCCTTGTAAATTACTTAATTTTTGGAACAATGTTTAAGTTTGCTGACAACCATTTTTCTTAGAAGCAGAAATTTCGTAAATTATTTTATTTTTGGTATAATTTTTAAGTTTGCTAACAACCATTTTTCATAGTAGCAAAAATAGTCCTTGTAAATTACTTAATTTTTGGAATAATGTTTAAGTTTGCTAACAATTATTTTTCCTATTAGCAGAAATAGACCTCGTAAATTATTTAATTTTTGGAATAATGTTTAAGTTTGCTAACAACCATTTTTCTTAGAAGCAGAAATTTCGTTAATTATTTTATTTTTGGTATAATTTTTAAGTTTGCTAACAATTATTTTTCATAGTAGCAAAAATAGTCCTTGTAAATTACTTAATTTTTGGAATAATGTTTAAGTTTGCTAACAATTATTTTTCCTATTAGCAGAAATAGACCTCGTAAATTATTTAATATTTGGAATAATGTTTAAGTTTGCTAACAACCATTTTTCTTAGAAGCAGAAATTTCGTTAATTATTTAGTTTTTGGTATAATTTTTAAGTTTGCTAACAATTATTTTTCATAGTAGCAAAAATAGTCCTTGTAAATTACTTAATTTTTGGAATAATGTTTAAGTTTGCTAACAACCATTTTTCTTAGAAGCAGAAATTTCGTTAATTATTTTGTTTTTGGTATAATTTTTAAGTTTGCTAACAATTATTTTTCATAGTAGCAAAAATAGTCCTTGTAAATTACTTAATTTTTGGAATAATGTTTAAGTTTGCTAACAATTATTTTTCCTATTAGCAGAAATAGACCTCGTAAATTATTTAATTTTTGGAATAATGTTTAAGTTTGCTAACAACCATTTTTCATAGTAGCAAAAATAGTCCTTGTAAATTACTTAATTTTTGGAACAATGTTTAAGTTTGCTAACAACCATTTTTCTTAGAAGCAGAAATTTCGTAAATTATTTTATTTTTGGTATAATTTTTAAGTTTGCTAACAATTATTTTTCATAGTAGCAAAAATAGTCCTTGTAAATTACTTAATTTTTGGAATAATGTTTAAGTTTGCTAACAATTATTTTTCCTATTAGCAGAAATAGACCTCGTAAATTATTTAATTTTTGGAATAATGTTTAAGTTTGCTAACAACCATTTTTCGTATATATATAAATAAATAGTTAATTAAATTATTATATATAATTGAGCAGCCCTATATAGCCGTTCACAACCCTGCAGGTGGAAATCTTGGAAGTCAAAATCGTTTAGTGCAAGATTTCACCCACAGATGTCATTATTAGTTCACTTAAAACGCGTTCTTTTTTTTTGCTTTGTATTATTTAAATTATATAAAGTTTTTATATCGCTTTTCTCAAGTGGATTCGTAGATCAGTGTGTAAGCCGTCCGAACGTCGCGCATGAAAATTGGGGCATGGTATCGAATCCCACAGCTTGAGAGAATATTTTTTGAAAATTAATTGTTTTTACACATAATAAAATAAAAATGTCATGATTTCAAAAATTCACTCATGACGTCAGAGAAAAATGAAGAAATGAATTAATGACGACAGCGGGGCAGGATGGGGGGGAGGGGGACCGTCTTTCTTGACGTCATCGAATAGGCGAAATCGCGACCATAATATACAAACGAAAAAAGTATCTCTTTAGTATGAATAAAAAAATGTTGACAGCGTGGCTGGGGCGGAGGAGGGGAAGGGGAAATCGAGGACAATTTACAGACAGACGGACAGACAGACGGACGGACGGACGGACATTATCGACTATTAATATATAGACTAGCTGTAAGCCCGTTGACCTCAACGGAGAGATTTTTGTTGCATTTTTAAGTAGTCAGAAAAGTTAATGGCGTGAAAAATAAATTACTAACCTATTTATTGAATAATCCAGAAATTCTGATAGTAAAAGAAATATCTCGGGGCGTATATCGACAGCCCTGCCCTGCAGTATTTAAATTGTAAATTATTTATTTTTGGAATAATGTTCTAGTTTGCTAACAACTATTTTTCGTAATAGCAGAAATTTTGTAAATTATTTAATTTTTGGAATAATGTTTATGTTTGCTAACAACCATTTTTCTTAGAAGCAGAAATTTCATAAATTATTTTATTTTTGGTATAATTTTTAAGTTTGCTAACAATTATTTTTCATAGTAGCAAAAATAGTCCTTGTTAATTACTTAATTTTTGGAATAATGTTTAAGTTTGCTAACAATTATTTTTTCTATTAGCAGAAATAGACCTCGTAAATTATTTAATTTTTGGAAAAATGTTTAAATTTGCTAACAACCATTTTTCATAGTAGCAAAAATAGTCCTTGTAAATTACTTAATTTTTGGAATAATGTTTAAGTTTGCTAACAATTATTTTTCCTATTAGCAGAAATAGACCTCGTAAATTATTTAATATTTGGAATAATGTTTAAGTTTGCTAACAACCATTTTTCTTAGAAGCAGAAATTTCGTTAGTTATTTTGTTTTTGGTATAATTTTTAAGTTTGCTAACAATTATTTTTCATAGTAGCAAAAATAGTCCTTGTAAATTACTTAATTTTTGGAATAATGTTTAAGTTTGCTAACAATTATTTTTCCTATTAGCAGAAATAGACCTCGTAAATTATTTAATTTTTGGAATAATGTTTAAGTTTGCTAACAACCATTTTTCTTAGAAGCAAAAATAGTCCTTGTAAATTACTTAATTTTTGGAATAATGTTTAAGTTTGCTAACAATTATTTTTCCTATTAGCAGAAACAGACCTCGTAAATTATTTAATATTTGGAATAATGTTTAAGTTTGCTAACAACCATTTTTCTTAGAAGCAGAAATTTCGTTAGTTATTTTGTTTTTGGTATAATTTTTAAGTTTGCTAACAATTATTTTTCATAGTAGCAAAAATAGTCCTTGTAAATTACTTAATTTTTGGAATAATGTTTAAGTTTGCTAACAATTATTTTTCCTATTAGCAGAAATAGACCTCGTAAATTATTTAATTTTTGGAATAATGTTTAAGTTTGCTAACAACCATTTTTCTTAGAAGCAGAAATTTCGTTAATTATTTTATTTTTGGTATAATTTTTAAGTTTGCTAACAATTATTTTTCATAGTAGCAAAAATAGTCCTTGTAAATTACTTAATTTTTGGAATAATGTTTAAGTTTGCTAACAATTATTTTTCCTATTAGCAGAAATAGACCTCGTAAATTATTTAATTTTTGGAATAATGTTTAAATTTGCTAACAACCATTTTTCATAGTAGCAAAAATAGTCCTTGTAAATTACTTAATTTTTGGAATAATGTTTAAGTTTGCTAACAATTATTTTTCCTATTAGCAGAAACAGACCTCGTAAATTATTTAATATTTGGAATAATGTTTAAGTTTGCTAACAACCATTTTTCTTAGAAGCAGAAATTTCGTTAGTTATTTTGTTTTTGGTATAATTTTTAAGTTTGCTAACAATTATTTTTCATAGTAGCAAAAATAGTCCTTGTAAATTACTTAATTTTTGGAATAATGTTTAAGTTTGCTAACAATTATTTTTCCTATTAGCAGAAATAGACCTCGTAAATTATTTAATATTTGGAATAATGTTTAAGTTTGCTAACAACCATTTTTCTTAGAAGCAGAAATTTCGTTAATTATTTTGTTTTTGGTATAATTTTTAAGTTTGCTAACAATTATTTTTCATAGTAGCAAAAATAGTCCTTGTAAATTATTTAATTTTTGGAATAATGTTTATGTTTGCTAACAACCATTTTTCTTAGAAGCAGAAATTTCGTTAATTATTTTATTTTTGGTATAATTTTTAAGTTTGCTAACAATTATTTTTCATAGTAGCAAAAATAGTCCTTGTAAATTACTTAATTTTTGGAATAATGTTTAAGTTTGCTAACAATTATTTTTTCTATTAGCAGAAATAGACCTCGTAAATTATTTAATTTTTGGAATAATGTTTAAATTTGCTAACAACCATTTTTCATAGTAGCAAAAATAGTCCATGTAAATTACTTAATTTTTGGAATAATGTTTAAGTTTGCTAACAATTATTTTTCCTATTAGCAGAAATAGACCTCGTAAATTATTTAATATTTGGAATAATGTTTAAGTTTGCTAACAACCATTTTTCTTAGAAGCAGAAATTTCGTTAATTATTTTGTTTTTGGTATAATTTTTAAGTTTGCTAACAATTATTTTTCATAGTAGCAAAAATAGTCCTTGTAAATTACTTAATTTTTGGAATAATGTTTAAGTTTGCTAACAATTATTTTTCCTATTAGCAGAAATAGACCTCGTAAATTATTTAATTTTTGGAATAATGTTTAAGTTTGCTAACAACCATTTTTCATAGTAGCAAAAATAGTCCTTGTAAATTACTTAATTTTTGGAACAATGTTTAAGTTTGCTAACAACCATTTTTCTTAGAAGCAGAAATTTCGTAAATTATTTTATTTTTGGTATAATTTTTAAGTTTGCTAACAATTATTTTTCATAGTAGCAAAAATATTCCTTGTAAATTACTTAATTTTTGGAATAATGTTTAAGTTTGCTAACAATTATTTTTCCTATTAGCAGAAATAGACCTCGTAAATTATTTAATTTTTGGAATAATGTTTAAGTTTGCTAACAACCATTTTTCATAGTAGCAAAAATAGTCCTTGTAAATTACTTAATTTTTGGAACAATGTTTAAGTTTGCTAACAACCATTTTTCTTAGAAGCAGAAATTTCGTAAATTATTTTATTTTTGGTATAATTTTTAAGTTTGCTAACAATTATTTTTCATAGTAGCAAAAATAGTCCTTGTAAATTACTTAATTTTTGGAATAATGTTTAAGTTTGCTAACAATTATTTTTCCTATTAGCAGAAATAGACCTCGTAAATTATTTAATTTTTGGAATAATGTTTAAGTTTGCTAACAACCATTTTTCGTATATATATAAATAAATAGTTAATTAAATTATTATATATAATTGAGCAGCCCTATATAGCCGTTCACAACCCTGCAGGTGGAATATTTGAATCATTCAAATTATGTACACTCCCACAGATTTTGTCACTAACTAAATCGTTTAGTGCAAGATTTCACCCACAGATGTCATTATTAGTTCACTTAAAACGCGTTCTTTTTTTTTGCTTTGTATTATTTAAATTATATAGAGTTTTTTTTTCGTAACCATCAACTGGACTTGTAGAGCAGTGGTTTAGGTGTCCGAACGTCGCGCATGAAAATTGGGGCATGGTATCGAATCCCACAGCTTGACAGAATATTTTTTGAAAATTAATTGTTTTTACACATAATAAAATAAAAATGTCATGATTTCAAAAATTCACTCATGACGTCAGAGAAAAATGAAGAAATGAATTAATGACGACAGCGGGGCAGGATGGGGGGGAGGGGGACCGTCTTTCTTGACGTCATCGAAAAGGCGAAATCGCGACCATAATATACAAACGAAAAAAGTATCTCTTTAGTATGAATAAAAAAATGTTGACAGCGTGGCTGGGGCGGAGGAGGGGAAGGGGAAATCGGGGACAATTTACAGACGGACGGACGGACGGACGGACGGACATTAACGACTATTAATATATAGATAGAGCTCATGTATTTTAGTAAATATCAATACCGTTACCAAAACAAAATAATCATTTGAAAAGCACGCTTTGATAAAGATGCCATATCGAATATCAATTGCCAGAAAATATTGAAACAAAAAATCTTTTTAATAAACCTGATCCTTTTCAAATAATAAGGTTGGCTTCGCCGATAACAACTCATTTTTGCAAGTACTGCAATCAATTCAATTTTGTGAGAAAAAATGTTTGTCAAAACTTCTCAAACTGTGATTTAATTCCACAATCATGTGTCAAAATTCTTGATATTAATTATCTCCTATTAACAATCTTTAATTTATATTAAATGGCTTAATAATCATACTTAGTTAAGTGTCCACAGGAAAACTAAGATCCGGTTTTTTTTAAATTGGTGATACACAACGTATATCGTACGTTAGTTTGACTTTAATAATTACTATGAAAGCAGCTGGAAAGGTAGACTCCTTTGATAACAAAACCTAACGGCACCTAAAATATAGACTCGCAAACGAAGGTGGACCATGGAGAATCACGTATGTCAAAATTCGAAGCTTTTCTTAAGCTACAATCGCTGTTTTCAGCGTATGCTGGAGCCATGGTTACTAAAAAAGTCTTTAAATTAACTTCATGAAGAAATAGACTAGAAGGAAAGCCACGGATGCGATGGAAAGACAGCGTGGTAACTGGTAATGTATGCTGACAACTGTAATATGTGCAACCACTCTGGACTGGACCGGATGAATGGATGAGAGCTTTGAAATAAATCAATTCACAACGTAAGTAGTAACGCCATTGAGGAAAACGAAAGTAAGCATTTTTGAGATAGTTTTATAAATTCATTAGGTCAGTCTCAGTGAGTCTACGATGACAATTTGTATTGACTCACGCAAGCTAAGACTTAATCTTTAAAAGAAACGTTTCTTTTATTTATAATAAAACAACAGCATTAAAAACATGGCTTGTTATTTTTTTAAATCTAATAATTTTAATAATACAGATTGTTGAAAACTTTGTATCCAGATCAAACTACTGTTTTTGGATTTTGATATAAAATAGAAAAGTGTTACAGAGTCAAAAGTTCAAAGTGTTAATATGAAAATGACAGCCGTATTTCTTGTATTATTTTGCAGACTTAGTAAAAGCCATGAAGTTAGTCAAGTCCGAGACTTTAAACACCAAACCGACATATATCAACTATACTAGTTTCATAGACATATATCAGTTTAGTACGAATAATACGAAATATGTCGTAAATATGTTAATAAATAAAAAAAATTAACACACAAGCCGTAAGTTTATCTTTAATACCTAACCACACTGTTCTTTGAAACACTTTTTGTGAATCGCTGATCTAGGTAATATTTATAAAACGATATCAAAAAATGAGAAATGCTGAATTAGATCATTTTTATCGTGCCTATATTTTGAAAGGTATAAGACTGTTTTGAAAAAAATACTAAAATCCTATTTTGGACGAACCATTTGCAAAAAAAGAAAAGCCCATATTCAGATTTTCGAGAATTTCCTCGACACTCTGCAGCGAAAAACAGGATTAGGAGCAAAACGTAAGAAGGTACTCCATCGATCCACTCGGAAAATAAATTAGGCAATTGTTCTGACGACCCGTTTCCACCACGTCTCTAGAGCCCCTTGCCGCCCGACGCGTAGGGTCGGGGTCTGAAATTGAAAGTAACTATATTGAATAACTGACATCGGTATTAATATTTGTATTCAGTTTTGTTTTATATTTGATGATAAAATAATGACAGCTATCCTCATTTACTTCACTGTCCTGGATAGCATAATATATATTTTGTAGAATAATTCTAACATTAAATAAAAAGGCAAACACAATGAACTGAATAAAGACAAATATTCAAATATAATTTACTATTGTGTTTTGAAAGTCGAATACTAAAATTGAATATTATGCACTTTCTTCGAACAGTTTTGTTCGCCATTTATCGATAGATGAAACGTTTTTAGTTGCCAACTTTCAGATATTTTTTTATATGTGACATTATTCATGATATTTTGGTCAAACTCCTGTTCATTCTCTGTTAACATAAAGGGTTAACATTGGGGACCAATGTAACTATCTTTCGTTGTCAAAGCTGACATGAGTATTTTTTAATTTCAGGACACTATCCGAAGACTTGACCGATATTCTCTTCAACATCCTTTCGATAACCAGTGTAGCTTTTAATTGACATCCATCCTTATACATTAATAATCGGTCAGTTAAAAAAATAGTGTTAATACTTTGAATTTGAGTGCAATGATTCCCGAGTATTTGGGTAAGTGTCTTTTGCACCCCTACTTGTAGCCGCCTAACAGATAATATACTCGTCAAGTGACAGGTCGTCTCACTCCACATTATCCTTTCTTCTCTGCTCATCCAATTCTTCCCACACCTCCCTTCTTCTTCACGATGAAAAATTCCACGTCTTTCAAATCATATAACGCAGGTGGAAAGGTTTCATGAATCATTCAGATTTAATACATTTTTAATGAAATATTTTACAAGTGCTTTAAATTCGTTTATGGAACGTAATGAATTTATTTTCTATTAACTTACAAACCGGGAGACTTTATCATTGTAATCGATTCCAATTATTTATTTTTGGATTGGAAACAATATTTTATCCGTTTTAAGGGCAATTTCATCAACATGGAAAATAATATTTATTTAAACAACAGACTAACTTATTAGTTTGTCATATTGTATTTATTAATTCACGACCAATTAATTATCTGGGTAATTGTGAGTGCTCGATCTTTAATGATACGTTTTTAGATTTATTATCTGAACTGGTTTCACTCTTCGCGACCTTTGCTAATTGATCAGTTGCAATGGCATTAAACTGTGTAATTATAATAGTTTATTAAAAAACATATATATACATATATTTATAATTATCATTTAATTTAAGTTTAAGTAATAAAGTATTTTTTAAAAATTAGAACATTTGAATACATTTGTTATAACACAATCTCAATTTAAGAACCCTATAAATAACTTTATACTTCATTTACCACAATGTTCCAATTTTAGGATGAATGAGTTTGAGCTTTCATTTTTCTTACCGAATAGCAAAAAACATTTTATAAACATCGCTATAAAGAAAAAAATCCTTGTATTATTACATCTCTAAGAAATTTAAAATCTATTTACGAAGTTGGCTTGATATGAAAACATTAAAAACAGAAAAATTTCCTCTTTTTGTTTAAAAATTTAATCAACACAGTTGTTTCAATCCTTGAATGACCTACTTCTTTTGCTGTAGCTTTTAAATATTTTTGTCTTATATTATTCTTTTCTTGCTCTTTGCCTGCTACCCTTATAAAGAGATACTTTAATTGAATTTTCCTTGTTACGAGTAGCTGATTATTAAACACAATTAAATTGCTTTGTTCTTGAAAACGAAAATTTTAAGTGACAGAAATAGTTATTTTTCCATTTTTAAAAGCAATATTTTTTACTTTACAGAAAGTCTGTTACGCGAATCTTTAATCAAATTTTATCACAAAAACCTTGTTTTTAACATGATTTTTTAATTCTTTCTGGCATCACATTGTCATCAGAATTATCTATTATAAACAATTAGAATCATTATATTTTGCTGAAATAGAAACACTTACACTTTTAGTATAAAACTTGTACACAACTTGACACACGTTTTTTTTCATAATGATGTAAGCTGTAAATGTATCTATATATTTTAGCTTTTAGTTTGGAAAAAGAAAAATTTGTGAAAATTGCAACCAGGAAAAAAGGTTTTCTTTTACAATGTTTAAAATTAAAATCGGTTTAAGTCAATTAATCACCAGTTTATAAGTCTCCTTATACTTGAAGGGACTTTTTTGTATACTCTATGTATGTACGTATGTATGCGCATGTGTGTATACATGTACGAATATAGTATGAGGAGAAGCATATAGAATTTGATTTGGAAAATAGTGCATATGGAGTTCACATGAACTTCTTATCTCTGTAGTGATCAAACCCTTCCGTATACAACGATGGTAAGAGAATACAATTTTTCAAAAACATTAGTGATAAAGGAGACTAGAAGAACCTTGACACTAACGAGTCCTGATACTTAAAGCTCAATTAATTTGATATCCAAAAAAAAGGACATACATAAATATATATTTGATTATTGAACTATTATTTAAATAAGTAAAAGTGAAAATACGTATAAAATAAATATTGTGGTTTTCTCACTATAATACATATTAACATATACATATCTTTTTTTATCATAGTTTGAGGTATAAGAGTAAGCTTTTTATCAATAAGTTACATAATATTTATAAAGGTATATTAAATATTTTTTTTATTTTTAATCTAAACGAAGAATTTAATTGTATTTATGTATAATTACTATCGTGAAAACCTTCCTCGTATAGGTCGAAACTAAGCATCTAATACCGGACCGTTTTTCTGATCCCGGGATTGAGTAAGTATCTTTTATTAAAATATGAATGTATTATTAACTTTTCCGGTTCTAAGCTCAAGAAATGCGACCCCAATACCCACATTTTCTTAAATATCTATTTTAATATGGGTGATACAATGTTTATAATTAAGGTATTCTTATATCATAGTTTTTTGGACATTTGTAGTTTATATAAATACGATAAGATAAAAGATAAGCGCCCGCTTATCAGCGATCGTTCGTAAGATAATAGGCTGAACGCCGCTAAGCAAAGCGCGCCAGTAGCACATTGATATTTGCACTGAATCGACGTATATTTTACGCGCAACTTAAGATATGATTATTTATAAAAAAAAAATGTATGAGGAATTATGCAGAGAGATATTTTAAAGCCCTTAGACTATTTATTTTTTTGAAATTCATAAGAATAAGGCCAATAATGAGGAAACCACTGGGGTCCCTAAAAGACCCCCATCGGCCGAGAAGTATTTTTCTAGTCTCCGAGCCGCGAGAGTTAATATGTTAAAGGTAGTCTTGATTTCCCGATATTAATAGTAAGACGATTCCGGGATTGCGGAATTGAATAATTGCTTTGGATTCTGGAATTAGAGGCCCTAGTCGGGACGTGTATTCAGCATGATGCTGTTTGGAGTATCGACATTATTGCATGTTGCATCTTACTGGACGTTAAGTCAAGTCTCTGGGGCAAACAACCCACCGCATCTACCAAAAGCTGTATATTGGTTGACCATACAAATTAAATACACTTTGTAGCACGTTGTTTACATTTCAAGGTTTGCAGGGTTAATCGTAAAGCTCAATTTATTATCTTGGTTTAAAAAAAAAATGTCAGCTCCAATATAGGAGAGTATCTTATGGGATGTACATTTTTATCTCTCTTAATGAATAAAAGATTTTTTTTATTTTTTTTTAAATATTTGACATTACAGCTTACGCCAATGCGTCAAATATTTTGAAGTTGAAAGATCATACGAGATATACTCAACAAGAATTTATGAAAGTCACACGAGATCAACTCAAGGAGAATTGACTTCACAAACACCCATGTCTTAGATCTCAAATTAAAATTGAAAGAATTCAAATTGACATTGACCTTACCGGGAATCGAACCCGTACCCACCTGATTGGTAGAGCAAGCTCTTACCAACTAGACCAAAGCGGGCGACAAGTTTAGTTTTATCTCTAAATCAATAGTTTATTAATCTATTGGTCATTGGTTTTAATCTTTTGATTTTCAGGGCTAAATGGATGTATGTAGGATAGAATACTTTTAATTAGAATTAATTAGAATAAATGAACATACTTGTATTTCAAGGAATATATTTTTGTAGTTTTTCATTCGTTCTCACACATCTCTATACAAAAATCTATTAAAAGTGATTAGAAATTCATCCGAGCAATTGTCTTACAACAAAATCTGTAACCATTTTTTTAGGTTAATTGATACACATGAGCAGTGCTCCGCAACCGGTGTGCCGTGAGCCGGATGCAGGTGTGCCGTGGTCAAATACA
>JAHZMQ010000234.1:0-12784 GCA_031772345.1 Himalopsyche anomala | reverse complement strand
CACCCAGTTATTAAAAGATCATAAGAATGGCAGGAGAGGAAATTATGTGAATTGACATCACAAACACCCAGTCTTCTATCACAACTTGGAATTGAATAATTCTCAAATTCACTGTGATCTGACCGGGAATCGAACCCAGACCTGCGTGATCGGTAGAGCAAGCTCTAACCAACTGGGCCACAGCAGGCGACAACATTGTTTTTTATATTAATTTTTTTTTATTTAATTCATATGTTTTTTTTATTCATTTTTCAAAATATATGTATGTTGGTATTAATGCTATTCTTTATTATGCTATATTTTTTCTGAAATCGGAAATATACACTTGTTTATCTCTCAAGTACTGTAAAGAATGACTTTTGTCATTTACAGGAATTGAAAGTTCCCGTGTCCACATGAACGACGTAAAAGTCGTACACTGTGTGTTGAAAATACTTGAGGTAGGTAGTAAATACTCAACTGGAAGAATTGCAGAGACGAGTAGCGTCGCATTCATCGAGTCTCCCTCTCTCGCTGAATAAGCAAGCCATAATAGTAAACAATGATAAAACAACAGTAAAAGAGTTGGTTCAAAACATTTTAAATTTACGCAAAGTTCGTATTTATGGGAACGTACTTTTATTCAGTGGCACAAGCTCTCTTTTTCAAAACAAGTAAAACTATAAGGTAATACTGTTAAAGAAAAAGTAGTAGAAACAAATCGCTTTCTCTACGTCCTGTCATTAATATTGGGTGTGCTGAATAGATTAGATACATATCTGTAGAAAGGAAAAAGGACGTAACCCACACATAGCAAATTTTACAGGAGGCTCAAAAAGAAGTGTTTTGATGATTTTTATAAATTAAATAAATTGTCTCAGAAAAACTTTTTTTTCAGTCTTTTTTCTTGGTTTTAATTTTCACAAATTCATCTTTTTTCAAACTTAAAAGCTAAGTTTAGACACTAATTTGGTATTTTTAGCCAACATACTTTTGATAGAACGTGTATCAAGTTTAATACATTGTGATTATCGAATAAAAACTGGTTTAAGAAAAATGTGGCCTACGTCATTTTTCCTTTCCACAGTCGATATAATACATGGCCGAAATGACAGTAATTAAAAAAAAAAGTCGTGTCTGACTAAACTAAATTCACTTTTTGCGCATAAAGATGCACGTATGCAATAAAATAAATGATAATTTCCATTACTTGAAACATATTAATAATATTAACAACCACTGGTAGTAAAATTCCTTTGGATTTCATTTAGCCAAAGTAATATTTTTGTTATGTTTATAGTTTTACTAAAACACTTTTATGTGTTGGTTCAATTTTATTTTGATAACATAATTTTACACTTTATAAATCAATAAATCAATCTTATAATTAAGACGAAAATCGTGAGAATGTGACAGGTTGCAATTGTTTTTCTATTCTCTGTTTCATACTTCATTTGTTTTATTCTAATGCACGAAGCACATTTTGAAAATAGAACGTCATACAGAATAAAACATAGTATGGTATGGTATTGAGTATACATAACATCTCCCCCCTAAAGAATAAACTTATTGGTAACTTAAATGAGTTTATACAATAAATATATGATTATAAGAAATATTGAGATGATGTACATAAGGTATTGTAAGTGATTGTAATGGAGGAGATGGGTTTTATTTATTTATTTTTTACTTACAACAATCATCATTTAAGATATTTACATCTGGAATAAATATATAATAATTTTATGTTTGTACATTTTCACTTATTAGGATTACATTTTAGAGTTACTTTTACATTCAGGTTTTACAAATAAAATCTTGGTTACATAGTTGATAACAATTTTATATAGTATGTAAGAGTATATATTGTGATTTTAAGGTTGAATAAACATGGTATTTTTGAGATAATGTAATGATTGTCGTAATCTGTTTTAAATCCACTTACTGTAAGGGATCTAAAATAGCAAATTTCACTCTGTTAGTGTGAACTTTGATTAATTTATTTTTTACTTTAATAGTAATATTAAGAGGACTGTTGACTTTTATGATTTCGTACGGACCTTGGAAGTTAGGAGATAATTTTTTAGATTTATTTAGTTTAGTAGCATTATTTGTTAAATATATTTTATCACCGATTTTAAATTTTCGTGAGGTTTTATTTTTGTTATGCCTTAATTGTGTGTCTTCTTTTCTTTCAACTAGATTCTTTCTAGCTATTTCGTGTGATTTGGTTGATTTGAGCTTAAAATTGTCTAAAAACGAATCGTATGTATATTTAAATTCGGGTATTATTATAGCTGTTGGTAGTTTAGGTGAGTTTCCGTAAACTAATTCGAAAGGTGTACATTTTGTAGCAGTGTGTGGAGTAGTGTTATAGCTTAACATAGCAAAAGGTAACCATTCGTCCCAATCGGTTTGACTTGGAGATATGTAATGTTTTAGATAGTCGGCTAGAGTAGCATGGCTACGCTCTAGCGTACCATTGCTAGTAAGAGAATACGCACTAGTTTGGATTTGTTCGATTTTAAAAAGTTTGGCTACTTCTTTAAGTATGTTTGAAGTAAATTCTTTTCCTTGATCGGTAAGAATTTTTTCAGGGATGCCAAATTGACAAATGAAATTTTTAGTTAATTGAGATGCAATTGTCATTGCTTCATGATTAGGAATAGGGTAACATTGAGAATATTTTGTAAGATCGTCTTGAAGAGTTAAAATATATTTATTTCCACTTTCGGTTAAAGGTAATGGACCTACTATATCTAAGGCAATACGTTCAAACGGTTTTCCGCTAGTCGTAGTTATTTCTATGGGTTGTTTTAGATTTTGACGATATATTTTGTTTTTCTGGCAAGATTCACATTGTCTGATATATGCTTTAACATCTTTTTGCATATTGGTCCATTTATATTTGAGTCGTAAACGATTTAAAGTACTATGATATCCCGAATGTCCGCTTATAGGAGAGTCATGATATTCCTTAAGTATTTGTGGTATTTCGTCGTGATGAGGATTAATTATTTTGTTATGACATATCGTTATATTTATATTTGAGTTCTGAAAAACATATTGGATAATTTTCTTTATCTTTTCCCAATTTAAGTTGTCTAAGCCACTACCAAGGCGTGGAAAAGAGATATTTGTTTCCTTATCATTATGTAGAATATTTTTTAAGTTACATAATGCTTGAAGGATAGAAAGGTAATTCGGTTTTTCCCAAAAGTTTTGTGTCGTCATTAAATGGTAAACATTATTTTTATTTTCTGTTGATTTTAATACGTCTCCTACTTTAGAGTGTGTATTTAATAATTCGTCATAATTAGAGATCATTGAACTTATTTCTAAAGCTATTCTTTTAGACATCGATTTGTCGTTAGAAATACAATGTGCTATAGATTGCTTTTGATTAAGAAGAGATTCATCTATTTCATACAATTTAACGTTAAATGTTTCATTTTGTTTTTCTAGGAAGTTGTCATACGAAAAAGTTTGAGAGGTCATGGTATTTAAAATTTGATTTTCGATTCGAGACAATGCATCAGCATTAGTATTAGAGTAAGATAATTGCAATTCATTTTGCAATCGTTGTTGAGATTGATCGTTATTTGTTGAATTTAAATATTCTGCCTGAATGGTTTGCACATTCCGAGTTATTTGACGATTTTTTGAATTATTAGGAGGTTGGAAGTTTTGAGAATTACTCAGAATTTGTTTAGTTTGTGAGTTATTATTTGAAGGATTTTGATAATATTGATTTTTTACGTTGTTGTTGAATTGTTGAGATTCATCATTATTTGTTGAATTTAAATATTCTGCCTGAATGATTTGCACATTCGGAGTTAGTTGATAATTTTCTGAATTATTAGGAGGTTGGAAGCTTTGAGAATTACGAGGAGTTTGATAAGTCTGGAATTTGTTATTTGAAGAATTTTGTTGATATTGATTTTTTACGTTGTTAAATTGTCTTTTTCGACATTCTTCTAAGATGTGTCCTGATTTTTTACAGTATCTACAAAATTTTAAATTGTATTGAGATGTAAGATTACTGACAAATTGATTATGTTCTAAATTTAGAGAGTGTGGCTTTGATTGTTTGGTGAAATAATTATAATTGATCTTATTCGGGTTAGAGTTCATTTCCCTAACTGCATTATAAAACTTTTCTTCTTCAATTGCGATATTTTTTGCTTCAATAAGATTTTTGGGTTTCGAAAGCCTGACTACTGTTGACAGTTGACTGGTCATACCTAAAATTAATGTATTAACAGCGCTGTCTTCAATTTGCTTTATTCTCCCTATCAATTCTTCATCGTCCTTGTTCGAAAATCGAACAGCTCCGATAAGATTATTAGTGCAATTTTCAACTCTTTGAATGAAGTTTATTACTGGTTCGTTAAAGTTTTGTTTGCAATTTCTTAATTCTAGTTCTAACTGAGATGTGTGTTTATTTTCACCGTAGGTATTTATTAGAAATGATTTGAATTCGGCATAAGTTTTAAAATTATAATTGGCAATTGTGTATCTGGCATTTCCTACGACGCAATGAATCATAAATTTTAGAAGTATGTTTTTTTGTTGCTCTGAGCATAGTTCGTAAACAGTATCACAATCTTTAATAAACGGATACAGATTTCTTTTCTCTCCGTCAAATGTCGAAACAAACTTCATCAATGTATCGATAGTGAGTGTAGGCATTTGGATGTGAAAGTGTATAGATTGAGTAAGAAAAATTGTTACAAAAGTTACTCACAGAATATGATGAATAATATATTGCATAAAGTTTAAACAAACGTTGACTTGAAAATGAATTTGGTTCTAGTAGTCGTTGAAATAGGTTGTTGGCAGCTTGCAGATTTTTCTTGTAATTGGATGTAGAATCGGCAAAGAAGATGTAATTGAAGTCGGCAAAGAAAATGTAGTTGAAGTCGGCAAGAAGATGTAGTTTGAATATTCGATGATGGATTTCGCAGAATTTATTTTCACCATGTAGAAGTTGAAGATTCAATAGTAGATTTTGTAGATATATCGACGTAGAAGATTTTCGATAATAGATTTCGTAGAATTGGAGATTTAGTCTTATTCTAGTTTCGTATTATTGTTATATTTGATTTATTATAATTTCCGTTCGATTTAATCGATGTACTTTTATTTAATTAGATTTATTTTGTTCGTGTATTTGATTCGTGCTAATTTTTAAAGAATTTTATTCACCGTTAATTTATTGTCACCATAAATTTCTTAACGTTATTTTAGCACATATCCTCACTTCTGACACCAATTTTTATGTTATGTTTATAGTTTTACTAAAACACTTTTATGTGTTGGTTCAATTTTATTTTGATAACATAATTTTACACTTTATAAATCAATAAATCAATCTTAAAATTAAGACGAAAATCGTGAGAATGTGACAGGTTGCAATTGTTTTTCTATTCTCTGTTTCATACTTCATTTGTTTAATGCACGAAGCACATTTTGAAAATAGAACGTCATACAGAATAAAACATAGTATGGTATGGTATTGAGTATACATAACATTTTTACAATTTATATAAATGGCATAGAATTAATTAAACACTAAAAAATATATTTATATAGTTTTCATCAATCTGATAATAGCAAGATATGATAATATTTTTTAAATATTTTTAGCCTGTTTCAAGCAAAACAATCATTTGTTAATTTTTTTTAAGGTTTTATTAAAAAAAAACAGCTTGGCTCAGCTCTAATACCAACAGTGTTACAAAACTGTTTTTGTACAATGCTCTGAGAGATCTGGGGTATCCTCTGTACAGCATTAAATTTGCCGTACTAGCTCTTTTAGACGCGTGTCTAACGTTATATATTACACCATGATGTTTTAAACTGGATCGTTGTAGTCTGTTTTTTTTCATTGAAAAAAGTGGTTGTTTTATTTTTAGTTCTGTAAATTTAAAAAAATCATGGAAATACGTCATTAAGTTCTTTTTTTGTTATTGTGATAAAGTTGTTTAATAGAAGTGGGAGACATCATAGTCTTAAATAATAAATAGTAAACGATCTGCATAAATGCATAACGGCTTAAAATCGGATATTTTTGATAAAATCAATATTAAGAATAATGGAATGAAAGAATGTGCCTCCTTGGCAAACTGCAAAGAATTAAAATTGAAACCATCTTTCTTTAATTCTCCAATTCTCCAATTCTTTATTCCAAATTTCAGAAAGTTTTAATTTGGAAAAATTCTTGAATGCTGAAAAGTTATATAGATACTTGGTGCCGCATAGACAAAATACTATCATGATTATGCTATCTTCTTGATGCTACAGTTCGGGTATGTCTTTTTCTCTCCACTCAATTCTTCGCTCTCCTTCTCCAGTCACTGACCTACAGCAATTGCAGATCCTGTGACAAACTCTTCTTCTCAGTATACAGATACACAAGATACTTAATATCACAGAAACTAAATGGCTGAGCAAGTCAAATTGTCTTTTTTTTCTATCTATCTTTTTTAAGCACAAGAATATGAGGAGTTAATTCGTTTTTTTCTTGATTATATTGTGTTATGGAAGGTATCCGTTAAGAAAGGCTGCATACACATAACAGGTAATAGTGCGATAATTTACGCCATCAACGCCATCTATCCAGCAAAGTCTCAGTCTTCCAACGATTCGTCTTTCCTCAGTGGTAGTAAATGTGAGAATTTTTAATTCATCCATGCGTGCTATATGTCCGACCCAATTTAGGCGTAAATTTTTGGTTTGTTTTCTTGATTATATTAAAACATTATTGAATTCTCTTGATTATATAAAGATGACTTCACTTATAAAATAGAAACCGAGCTGTGTAATAAATATTTGCAAGTATACACGGAAAGCGTTCGATCAAGTGTCGACACCATGTTACCGAAATCAGACAATTCTCGAAATCTTCTCTACTGCTATTTTTTTTTAAACCATGTCCACTCCCAATGTGGAGCATATGGATCCCTAATGGAGTTTTATCTCAACATAAGTGTTTCTACGAGAACTGCTTGTTACTCAGTTGCTCAACTTCTCTTTTTCCAAAGAGAGTAGGGATAGAAGGATAGGGCTAGGACAGAGCTAGTGGTAAGCTAATCGCTCTCGATACGGCCCGTTCATGGGATAGGATGGGTGTCAGGGGGGAATTTAACAAATCACATACATCCATGCCTTTGAACAGAAATTCATAAATCGATTGAAAAATCAATTTATAAAACTGTCCCGTACCGGGATTTGAACCCGTGCCCTCCGTATCCGAAGCCAACAACGCTGACCAGTCGACCACACAGCGGGGTCTACTGCTTTAGTCTATTTTATTATTATAGACACGATACAAACTATTTAATTTAATTTAATCAGTATGTACCAAAACAAAACGATTTGAAAACTTCAGTATTCAAATAAAGTATGGGATATTGTAGTATCTTTTGATCCAGTAGTATATTTAAACAATATTCGATCAGCTTGCTCTTACTTTTATTCATTTTATGATAAAGCGGGTTGCGGTTCCCAAAAAACTCTTTGTTATTTAACGTTCACGATTTGTACATCCTCCCAGACCAAATATTGAATATTCACAACAAAAAATACCTGATTTGAAAGAACTATAATGCCTTTTATAGCAATACCTATATAAATCGGTAAAGTTCGACCCACTTTACGAAAGAATCAATAAAACACACTCCATTGAGCAATATTTGCTAGGAGCGGTGGAAAAAGGTACACTTTGCAAATCGAAATCGTGTTTTCTCGGCATATTTTATTTATAAAGGTCAAAAAGTTATTTTGAAAGGCAAATCAGATGTCTTGAAGTGAGACTGAAAAATATGTTGAGAAAGGACTCTTTATTATAGTTCATTTATACCTCGGTTCTTCCATAAAATTTCGTCTTTAAATAATGAGATTATTTATATTCCGTATCCTTTCCAACTTAAATCCTTCACGTTCAGTATAAATTTTATTAGTTTATTTAAATGAAATTTATCTTTGAATAGTGACACAAAGTATATAATCTAAATAAGTAGCTGCCTTTTTCATAAATATAAATGAGCCAGGCCTTTATCTGAGTGGTCAATATTGTTGGCGTCGATATCGGTGGTCATGAACCCAAATTTCAGTACGAACAGTATAAATTTCCTCTGTGGTGTCTAAAATTTCCTTCAACCTATCAAATTCTAAAAAATAAGTCCTTGCGGGAGCGATGAGCTAATCTCTAGTTTTCATGTAGCCTTATATTTACATTCTTACATTTTTTAAGAGATAACTTATGCAATTGAGTAACAAATATGGAAGAAAAAAATCTGTTGAGCTAAGCTCTGTTAGAAGTCAATATGCTACACATTGGAAACATACATGGTATACAAATTTACTTACTAAACTACGCAACTTTGCATGGAGTTCTTATAAAAAAAAAATTTAGTGACCCCGGAGTGAATTGTTAGAATTTTCAATAAATCATTCAAACAGACAGTAGAAACTCACTGCAAGATGTTAAAAAGCCAATACGTTAATTGTGTTGGCTTTATATTGTTTACTGAAAACTAAAATAATGGGCATCATTTCGTATTCGTTTTCAGAAATTGTTAAAAATGAACGATTTCACATTTACTTCATGCTTAGAAAATCATTTATTAAAGGTTTTTTTAAACATTTTTTCTTAGAGTGTGAATAATTCGTCTAATATAAACATTTTATTTGGAAGTTTTTTACTTATTGAGAAATGCTTCATCTCATTTTGAAATGTCAGACTAAACTGATTTAATGATGAATTTTTTTAAACCAATGTCCACTCCCAATGTGGAGCATATGGACACCTAATGGAGTTTATCTCAACAGAAGTGTTTCTACGAGAACTGCTTGTTACTCAGTTACTCAACCTCTCTTTTTCGGAAGAGAGTATGGATAGACGGATAGGGCTAGGACAGGATTAGTGGTAAGGTAATCGCTCTCGATACGCCCTGTTCATAGGATAGGATGGGTGAGAAGGGGGAATTCAAGAAATCACATACATCCATGCCTTTGAACAGAAATTCATAAATCGATTGAAAAATCAATTTATAAAACTGTCCGTACCGGGATTTGAACCCGGGCCCTCCGTAGCCGAAGCCAACAACGTTGACCACTCAACCACACAGGCGGCAATGATGTATAGTGATAGCAAATTATTCAGGTTTACAATAATGTATGTATTCATATTGCTGTAAGTTTGTTTGGTACCACACACTATTTAATTAAGTAAGATAAAAACAGTAAGCTTTTAAGTTCTTACTGTGTTTTATTTGTTAAAACGATATTAAATTTCAATGGAGTTTGAAGTTTGCATTATATTTTTTGTTTTATTTATTTTAGTAAAATTAAATGGTAATTTAAGTGTCATAAACTTGGAAATTTGTAAAATACTAATTTAAAAACTAATTATCTCACTTTTTTAACGGCTTACAAAAAAGATGAAAAAAGTTTAAAACGCCACTCTTTATAAAAATATCGTTTAAAGACTTTACAAAAGAGGCAAACTAAAACAGCGTAGAGCTTTGTAAGCTCAAGTCATAGAGCATTTGATTTAATTAGCTGAAATAACAGCTAGCGCTTTCGTAGGCCTCAACGCGTGACAAAAGATTTTTTTTTATCTCAGTGTCTAGAATGATAGATGAAAGCTTTGTTTCATGGTTGATTGATTAGGAATCATAGATGATATAACTTGCTTAATATTGACTTAAAATGTCTTCAAGTAGCGTCCAACTTTTTTGAATCAATGAGAATCCTATAGTTGTTGGTCAACGTATTATATTCAACTGAAATATTATTTTCGTTTAATTAAATGCGTTGCTTTACATTTTTTAATTTACTATTCTAGACCAGTATAGATGTAGATATGTGTTCCAAATGAAAATTACAGTCACAATTTTTACTAACTTACAAAACTTTTGTAGTCTTGCCACCTGACGTTGCTCTCTATTGACTTTGTGTGAGTTTTCCAATTGATGAAAATGTAATCAGAGCTCATTCTAGAATATTTGACAATGTTAGCCATTTAAAAGGTAAGTTGTTTTTGAGGATGTGTTTTGTTGTTTTGAGTACGAATATCAAAAACTTTATGGAAATACCAAAATTTATGAATACTTTATAATTGTTCTGCTTTTAAAAAAAATGTGTAATGGTTTTCAAATATAATTTCCTTGATAAGAAGCGTTTATTATGATATAAAAAAATATTTTTTAAACTATTATATAGTTTTGACTCCAATTATGACAGTCCAGCTATTTTGCTTTTAAGGAATGAACGTCACTGACTTATTTACTCTAAGCTTTGGTACGTCTACAATAATTGTACAACGTGCTTATATATGATGCCCCTCCATACAAAGGCAGCGTTTGATAAGTCACGTTTACTTACATCATATTAATCAATATGATATGATCAACTTAGAACCAAAAGAATTAATGACATAATTATTTCGTTTTTATTTTGTCACAAAAAAATATCTTATTTTCTTTTGATACTATATTTATTCTTAAAAGTGATTCAGACGAATATTTATAATTATTTGTTCCATAAAAAACTGTTGTAGACTTTAATTACAAGAAGAGTAGAAACAGTTGAAAGCGGAAGAAAATGTTTTGATCTTGGTCCACAAAACACGTGGTAGAAGTCAAACTAATAGGTCAATTCAAAGATGTTAATACAAAAAAACACTGCTTTTGATAATAAAAAATCTTTTTTAGGGTGTTCACTGTCAATACTTGGTGGAAAGGCATTATATTAATAAAAACACAATAATCCTTTGTACTTCATTCCACTTTATTTAATATGTCAGGACCGGTTTCGCTCATTACGAGCATCGTCAACTGATAAGAAATATAATTTAACAGTGCTATTTATACAAAAATGAAAAGTTATAAACAACAATTGGCATTGAAAAGTAAATACCAATTACATTAAAAGTGATTCTAAAATAGCACAAAATTAAAATGTTTAACACATCTAACATATAATTAAAAAGTCATCTCAGATTAATAAATTTAGAATGGGAATTGAAAGTAATTACAAACATAATTAAAATTTGGGAATTCTTTGACAAAGTGATACAACGAAAATAATGACATTAATAATGACAATAATATAGTGAATAGGCTTAATGATAGTTAAGAAAATTTCCCTGCTTCCAAGTAGTTGGTAAGTGTATATACTTAAACAAAATCGACAGCCAGGAAGATTCTGAAAAAGAAATTTTTCAAAGACCATATCAATTCTAACAAAGATATATATATATATATACATAACTATATATATTTTAAATTATATAAAAGAATAGTTAACAAGGGCTAATGCAATGGATAAAGTAACGGGGAACTAGCAAATATTAATTGATCGTTCAAAAGATCTGAATCAGGTAAAAATTTGAATCTATTGATTTCTAGGATTTCCTGTTTGTCTAGTTTGACAGACTTGTTATTTAAATGTAGAACTTTAAAATTTCTACTAATATCAAAAGTGTGATTATTTTGAAACAGATGGTTTCCAAATGAAGACTGTTCATCCCCTTTCTTAGCACAACTCAAATGCTCTTTGATTCTAATATTAAACGATCTATTAAACGACCTGTTGTTATAAAACAGTGGGTTAAATTAAATTACTTGGGTAGAGTTACAGAAAAAATCGCTAGGAAAATTGATAGAAATAAATTTAATGTAACCTTTTATAACACACTCAACTTGAGTCGTGTTTTAGTTAATTCTAAAGATAAGTTAAACTTTTTGAACCAAAGCGGTATATATTTACTCAACTGCGATTCCTGTAAAGCCAAATATATTGGTCAAACAGGTAGATCGTTTAATATTAGAATCAAAGAGCATTTGAGTTGTGCTAAGAAAGGGGATGAACAGTCTTCATTTGGAAACCATCTGTTTCAAAATAATCACACTTTTGATATTAGTAGAAATTTTAAAGTTCTACATTTAAATAACAAGTCTGTCAAACTAGACAAACAGGAAATCCTAGAAATCAATAGATTCAAATTTTTACCTGATTCAGATCTTTTGAACGATCAATTAATATTTGCTAGTTCCCCGTTACTTTATCCATTGCATTAGCCCTTGTTAACTATTCTTTTATATAATTTAAAATATATATAGTTATGTATATATATATATATATCTTTGTTAGAATTGATATGGTCTTTGAAAAATTTCTTTTTCAGAATCTTCCTGGCTGTCGATTTTGTTTAAGTATATACACTTACCAACTACTTGGAAGCAGGGAAATTTTCTTAACTATCATTAAGCCTATTCACTATATTATTGTCATTATTAATGTCATTATTTTCGTTGTATCACTTTGTCAAAGAATTCCCAAATTTTAATTATGTTTGTAATTACTTTCAATTCCCATTCTAAATTTATTAATCTGAGATGACTTTTTAATTATATGTTAGATGTGTTAAACATTTTAATTTTGTGCTATTTTAGAATCACTTTTAATGTAATTGGTATTTACTTTTCAATGCCAATTGTTGTTTATAACTTTTCATTTTTGTATAAATAGCACTGTTAAATTATATTTCTTATCAGTTGACGATGCTCGTAATGAGCGAAACCGGTCCTGACATATTAAATAAAGTGGAATGAAGTACAAAGGATTATTGTGTTTTTATTAATAAAAAATCTTTTTGCTACTAAAGACGATACAACTAGATTATACAAACATAAAAATACTCGTGATTCCTTTTGTTTATTAGGTTTGGTGTAACTTTTTGATATTTTTAAAATAAACATTGATAAAAAGATTAAAAAAACAATACGTAATATAC